>VMDO01004473.1:0-124965 GCA_007922755.1 Pedetes capensis | reverse complement strand
TTCTGCTCCTTACCCTCCCTCCTCCCCTCTCCCTCCTGCTCTCCCTCTGCCCTTCTCCTTCCCTCCGCTTCTCCCTCCTCCTTGTTCTCCCCCTCCCTATTCTTCTCCCCCTTCCTCCTCCTCCTCCTCCTCCCCTTCCTTCCCCTCCTCCTCCTTCTCCTCTCCTTCCCTCCCCTTCTCCCTCCTCCAACTCCTCCTTCCCCTCCTCCTCTCCGGCTACCCCGTCCAAATTGCTGGCCTTGGTGGCCTTGGTGGTACCCGGTCCCCGTTATAAAACCCCCGCAGTGTCATCCGCACGCCCTGAGCGGAGGCCTGCGGCGCTGGCGCTGGCCGGGGGCCCCAGGCCGGCCCAGCTGTGCGTGGGCGGCCGCGCAGCTGGGAGCCGGAGCTGCTGGGCTCCAGCCGTCTCCTCCCAGGAGGTGTCATTATGGGTAATTTTCTAAATGCAACACAAAAAATGAAAACCCAAACAACCCGGGGAGGGAGCCGCGCGTCTGGGGGACAGAGGGGTGGGCCGGGGCTCCGGTGGGGCTGGCGGGCGGAAGCCACCCTGGCTCCGCGGAGGGGCGCTGGGGTCGAGGCAGGAACCCCTCAACCGCGAGCAGGCCCCTGGAGGAGGAAGCTCAGCCTTGAGCTCCGGCTGCGCCCTGTCCCACTGTCTGGGTCCATCAGGCGCAGGCTGAGTTCCAGTGACCTCTGAGCATCTGGGCGAAGCCCCCAGGCCCACAGGGCGGCAAGGGCCTCCAGGGGAGAGAAGGAGCCCTGGGCTCAGCCAACCCTGCCGAGCCCACTGTATGTCCTCCCTCCACAGCGATTAATCCAAGATCAGTGAGGCTGCTCCCCCTCCAGCACCTTCCATGGCTCCCGCTGCGCCCACATCAAGCCCCGTCCACTGCCCTGCACCTCCATCCAGAGTCAACGCCATCTTTGGGACCCAGTGCCTCCAGCTCCGGTTTTCTGCCAAATCCTCCCAGGGGCCTTGGAAGGGAAGCAGCACTGCCTCTGTCCGTGGGACAGATGGGGAAACTGAGGCCTGGGAGGGCACTGAAGGAGTCCAATAGGCGATCCACCCTGCTGGATGTGCCAGGCTCCTCAAGGGCCCTGCAGAATGAGCCCTGGTTGCCCACGCCTGCTCCACAGTTCCCCCACAGTCCCTTCTCTTGTATGATGTCCCCACTCCCTGTGGGCCCTTCCTACGCGTCACTTCCCAGACTGCCCTCCCACCTGACCCACCCTGGCCTTGAATCCTCAACTCACAGCTGCCTACTGGGCCCTCCAAAGCCACAAACACCCTGCTTTGAGCCCTCGCTGAATCCCCCCAGCTGGTACTGGTACACCCCTGTTCTGCAGACAAAGCAGGCTCAGAGCAGCAAAGCAACTTGTCTGAGGACACACAGCAGGGAGCAAAGGCACCAGGTCCTGACTCTGGGATATGTTGTCAGTGCCCTGCCCCCATCTCCTCTCTTCGGCCCTTGTTCCATGGCACCCTAAGGTCCTCCTCTCTGAGTAGCACAGGGAGAGGGTTATTTGCCCCCATGAGTTTCACTTGGCTTAATATAACACAGAGAAGTGGACGTTTGCTAATCACCAGCCTCTGAACTTTTTTGTACATGATCATAGTGAGTATACTCCACACATTCCTACCCCAGGGCCTTTGCACAGGCTCTTGTCCCACCCGACCCATGGCAGGTTTGTTTGTCAGTCAGGCCTCAGCTTCAGCAAGACCTTTTCTCAGAAAGGTACCCTGACCTCCAGGATTACATCACCCTGCTCAATCATCCATGAAGTCTCCTTTGTGCATTTTTTGCACATCTATTGCCCATGTCCCCAGTGAGTTCAGGAGGGCAGAGAATTTGAAGATGTCTCATACTTGGAACACATCCTGGCAAAAAACCGGCACTCAGGCGCGGTGCTGAGCACCTGTCATCCGAGCGCTCGGGAGGCTGAGGCGGGAGGATCTCGGGGTCGAGCACAGAGGCAGCCGGTGCAACTTAGCGAGACCCTGACTAGAAAGCACAAAAGGCCTGGGTGCAGCGTGGTGGCGGAGCGCTTGCCTAGCATTCGGGAGCCCCTGGATTAAGCCCTTAGCACTGAAAAAAAAAGTAGGCGCCTAATAAAGATTTGCTGCTGACTAAATGAACCAGTGTCCCCTCCGCTGCACTCCTAGGTGGACCAGGAGACCGCGAGAGGAGTGAGCGGCGGGTGTCAGCTCCTGTAGTTCCTCACGTGGCCACACGATGGCAGCAGAGACTGAAAGCACTGACTCCTGAGGGTCCCAGGCGCCTCTTGACACCCCAAGTTTCTGGAGTGGAGTCTGGTCTGCTTCCCTTGACCTTGCTCGTGCTGCCAGATCGACTTTCAAATGTATATTTACATACTTATGAATTATTTCATGCCAGAGGACAAAACTACGAAACATCCTCTAGTCATTCTGCCACATAAAAAATATTTTTTTTTTCGTTTTTCAATACTAGGGGTTGAACTTGCGCGTGGTAGGCAACTGCTCTAACACTAAGCTACTTCCAGTAATTTTTAGTTTTTCTTTGGAGGCAGGGTCTTGCTAAATTGTGCAGCCCACCTCTGGCCTCGAACCAACAACCCTCTTGCTTTAGCCCAACCCCCCACTGCCCGCTGGGATCCCAGGCGTGGCTACCGTGCCAGGCCCCACCGCCCCATGAAGAAGAGATCTCACGAGATTGAGACATGGTCTCGCGAGGCCCAGGCTGGCCTGGAACCCGCCATCCTCGTGCCTCAGTCTCCCAAGCGCTGGGATTTAGGCAGTGTTTCCGTGCCTGGGCACCGATTAACTTTTCAAATCGCACACCACTCCATCCTACTCTCGGAATCCTCGGGACTCTTAATTTTGTGTTCACAGCACCGTGAGTTCCCGATCTCCTTTATTATTTGCTACTTTATTATTTGATCCGGAAGGGTGTTTTGCTACATGAAGCCGTAGCCCTGTAGCATCAGACCTTGTCAGATCTCGGAAGCTAAGCAGGGTCGGGCCTGGTCAGTCCTTGGATGAGAGACCGCCTGGGAACACCAGGTGCTGTAGGCTTGGGAGAAGGACCCGGCAAACCCACTCCCGGTCACCCTGCCATTGAAAACCCTATGAACAGCAGAGAAGCACTGACAATAGTGTTTCGCCTGTTGTATGGAGGGCTGTTGTGAATCAGATACCGACTCCATGGCACCTAACAACAAAGTAGGCACTCAGTATTTGCAGGTTGAACAAGTTTTTACCAAAAATGCAAGACAAAGTCTAGCAAATAAAACTTGAGTCCGGTTATCCCTCAGTATCTATGACTCATAGATCCATGGATCCAACCAAATGTGGATGAAAAGATTGTGGTGGGGGGGGCGCGTGGAATTTCAACAATACCTTAAGGAGCTTGTAGCCTTTTTTCTTAACAGTACAATGTAACAACTATGTTCCAGCGTTTTACATTGTGTCAGGTTTTCTGAGTTATCTACAGATGGTGAAACTACGGGAGGATGAGTGCAGGTTCTGTGCAAATCCTATGCCCTTTTATAGGAGGGACCTGGGAACCCATGGATTTCAGCATCTGCACGGGTCCTAGAACCACACCCTCAAAGATATCCCTTAGGCTCCAACCCAAGGCCCCCTTCCCACCCTCCCAGGCCATCACCACTGTGATAGCAAGTTTGAAGACGCGTCTATGAGTGGTGCGAGGCTTTACTGTGTCTATGAAGCTTTACTGTGCCGTGAAATTGTGCTGCAGACCCTTCCAGGTAGATGCAGATGAATAATTCCCACCTCTGAGTGCTGTGTGGTCTAATAGCCATATAGATTTGGGGCACTATTGTGTCGCGGTTTGATTATTAAGGTGTCCCTCAAAGATCATGGGCTTCAACATGGGGTCCCCACCTGGTGGCGCTGTTCTGGCGATAGGCAGATCAGCTTAGGCATTAATAGACAATATGGGGGGGCTGGGATTTAGCTCAGTTGGTAGAGCAGCTCTCTGCAGTGTCTGAGGTCCTGAGTTCGAGTCCCAGCACCACAAAAATGGGAGAAGGATGTGGCAATCCACTCCCGAGGCAATCCAGAAACAATCAGCCACTGAAAACCCTATGGGGGTCGATATGAGTCAGCCAGGACTCGATGGCACCTGACACCAACAAGACAATATGGAGGAAAAGGGGACTGGAAAAGGCTCCCATCCTTCCGCCATGATGAGGACATTGGAAGGACGTTTTCAAATAACTCCACACCCCACCCAAGCCCTCGAGCCATTTACAGAACAAAGACCCTAGGCCCACGTCACACTTGGCACCCAGAGTTGGGTACCCAGGGCTGATGTCACATAAACGTTCTAGTCCGTAGTTTGAATAAATCTAGAGGAACATGTGTCCTCTCTATTTTCCACAAGCTAAGGAGCTTCTTTGGTTTCTTTTCTCTCTGCTCCTCTCTCCCCAGCGACCACGGCCGCGTCTCTCCCTTCCCGTGTAGCCCAGGCACCTTTCCTTCTAAAGCCTGCTCACCTCGCCTGTATGCTCCGGTTCTTCTACCTTCCCTTGGGGAACAGAAAGATCCTTGTGCTCATCCACCCGGGGAATCCAGGTTTTCCCGAGTTCTTTTGTAGGTTTACCCAAGCTTCTTCAGGTGCCTCTGTTTTCCCTGTGATTCCGTAAAAGGGGTGCCATCTTTAATAAACCTATTCTATCCTCCCCATTGGGCTGGGATTTAGCTCAGTTGGTAGAGCGCTGCACTGCAGTCTCTGAGGTCCTGAGTTCAATTCCCAGCACCACAAAAATGGGAGAAGGGCCTGGCAATCCACTCCCTAGGCAATCCCGAAACAGCCAGCCATTGAAAACCCTATGAGGGTCGCTATGAGTCGGATACCGACTCGACGGCACCTAACAACAACAACAACGACTATGTCTCAGGATATCACTGAGGGTCTCTGGGGGGCCTGTGAGGCTCTTGAAAATCTCTGGGTATTTGGGGGGGTCTCTGAGGGTCTCTGAAGGTCTTTGGGTGTCCAAGGGTTCTTTGGGCATCTCTGAAGGTCTTTGAATATTTTGGGGTGTCTCTGAGGGCCGCCAGGGGACCTCTGGCCTCCCTGGGGCTAATGCTGTAGGTCCTGGGAGGCCCCTGTGCTGACTGGCTGGTCCTGCCCGGGCAGCAGGGGGGCAGGACAGGGACCACAGAGACATGCTGTCCCACAGCTGGGCTGCCCTCAGCCCATGCGGACAGTGGAACCGGGGGCCGTCGCCTCCCCACAGGCCTGGACTCTGTCCCATCCCCTTGCTGGCTGAGGCTGCAGCGGGCGGTCGAGACCCCAGGCCCCTCCGACTCTGGGTCCTCCACCCCATGGCCCGATGCCCAAGCTTCCCAGACGCCTGGACCCCCCCACATTCCCCAGCTCCAACCTCCCAAACCCTGCAGCCCGAATGGCCCAGCCCGCCCAGCTCCCCCGCCTGCAGCCGCAACCCGGCTTCCGCCTTTCTCCATTTCCGCTTTCTCAGAGGCCCCCAGCTGGCCTGTGGCTGTGGCCGAGTCCATCCCCTTATTCTCTTTCTGTTTTCATTTAACGTTTTCCTTTTTGGAGGCAGGATGTGGGCTGTGTGGCCCCGGCTGGCCTTGACCTCGCAGGCTCAGGCGATCCTCCTGCCGCAGCCTCCCGAGTGGCTGGGGCCGCGGGCTCATGGCCTCCTCACTCAGCGTTTTATCTTTGTGCCGTAGACTACATTTTGGGTCCCCCTAATTGATATCCTGAAGCCTGGTCCCATGGAAGCAGTATTAGGAAGTGGATGGAGTCTTTGGGAGGTGACAAGGTACAGAAGTAGGAGGCCTCAGGAGTGCGATCAGTGCCTTTATTAAAGAGGCCCAGACAGCTCCCTTCGCCTTCTGCCCCGGGGGGACATAACTTGAAGGGACATTTGTCTGCAGATGTCAAAGCTGAGGTTCCCAGGCCACCAAATCTGCTGCTGTCTTGATCTCGGCTTTCCGGCTAGAACGGTGAGATGTGAATTTTAGTTGTTCAGAAGCTACCTAGCTTCTGATATTTTTTGTTATAGCAGCCCAATTGAACTAACACTTGGAGATATCTGATCCCTACCCTGGCATACTCCACCACAGGGCCTTTGCACATGCTGTTCTTTCTCACAGATGTCCTTCCTCCTCCACATCCGACCTCCTTACTCAGAAGTCATTTCCTCCATAAGTGCTTCCTTGATCATCCCATTAAAAAGTTGTTATTAAGATGGGGCATGGTAGCCCTGCCTCTAATTGTACCATTGGGAGGCTGACACAGGAGGATCTCAAGGTTCAAGTCAGCCTGGGCTACAGCAACAGCCGGTTTAAAAAAAAAAATCCAAGTTGGGTGCGGTGCCGCCTGGCTGTAATCCCAGCGGCTAGGGAGGCAAAGGCAGGAGGATCGCAAGTTCGAGACCAGCGGCAGTCTGTGTAATTTAGCAAGACCCTGTCTCAAAAAGTAAAAAAGTAGACAGGGTGCAACTCAGTGGTCTAGCATTTGCAGAGCATGCAGGCGCGAGCCCCTGGGGTCAACCCCCAGTACCACACACACACACACACACTCACACTCACACACTCACACACACACTCACACACACACACTCACACACACTCACACACACACACTCACACACTCTCACTCACACACACACTCACACACTCTCACTCACACACACACACACACTCCAGGTATGTTGGTGCACATCTGTTATCTGGGCAACTCAGGAGGCAGAGGCAGGAGGATTGTGAGTTTGAGGCCGAGGAAGCCTATGCAACTTAGTGAACCCTGTCTCAAGATAAAAAGTTAAAAAGGGGCCAGGGTGCAGCTGAGCGGTAGAGCTTGCAAAGTGTGTGCAAGACCCTGGGTTCAGCCCCCCAGTACTGAAAACAAACAAACAAAAAAGTTGCTGTGGCTGAGCCCAGCAGCGCAGGCCTGGGGTCCCAGCTACAGGAGACTGAGGCAAGAGCATGACTAAGCCCAGGACTTCAAGGCCAGCCTGGGCAGCACAGCAAGACTTTGTCTCTTTAAAAAAGAAGAAGAAAAGAGGGGCTCCCTTCCCACCCCTGTCCCTCGCCGCTTGCTGCTTTTCTGTATTTGTTTCCGCATCATTCCGCCGGGTCTCTACGGACACTTTCAATGGATGGCTTCTGCCTGCTCCCTGTCTCCCTCAGTGCCACAGAGTCTGGCAAAGGCAAGGATTTTTGTCTATTTTGCCCTCAGCCTGGGTGTACACAGTAGGCGCTTAATAAAGGGCTGTGGGGGCGACAAATGAGTCTTTCCTTGGGGGTCCACTTTCTTGCTGCTGCTGGTCCCCCAAGATGAGTAAAGTTACTGATCTAACCCACCCCCTCCATGGTTTGCAGTTTTTTTCACATAATAATGCTGCAGTGCGGGATCCCACGCCTGAGACATCTTTTTGCCTTCTCTCTCTCGCTCGCTCTTGCGGGGATTTTTTTAGACAGCGTCTCCCTATGTAGCCCAGGCTGGCCTGGGTCTCGCCCCCCTCCCGCCTCAGCCTCCCCGCGCTGGGAATCCAGGCGTGGCCACTGCGCCCGGCTCCGCCCTCTCTTGGAGATGAGATCTCGCGAGGTTGAGACAGGATCTCGCGAGACTCAGGCTTTCCTGGCACTCGCCATCCTCCCACTTTAGCCTCCTAAACGCTGGGATCCCAGGCAAGGCCCCCGCGCCCGGCTCTGCCCCCACTTGGAGACCAGATCTCGAGAGGCTGAGCCAGGTCTCGCGAGACCCAGGCTGTCCTGGATCGCGTCCTCCCGCCTCGGCCTCCTGAGCGCCGGGATCGCAGGCGCCCCGTGTTCATCTGCGTTGTCCCTGTCGTGTGTCAGAGCTTTGTTCCTCTTCACGGCCAGCGCCGTCCCGCCATGGGGAAGGACCACGTGTCTGTCCTCGGCTCCCTGGCTCCCACCGCTGCCCCCTTGCAACGCGGACGCCCAGGAGGCGCTCAGGGGCCACAGGGCGACAAGCTCGAAATGCCCGAGACCTGGACGCGTGGCCTGCGCTGGGCATCGCGGTGGACACGCCCCGCAGTGCTCGGGGCTGCCTGCGCCCCGCGGCCTAGCCACACTGTTATCACTCTTGTGGGTTTCTGCCAATCTGATGGGTGAAAACAAACCGCATCCCTGGGTCGTGATTTGCAGGTTTCGTATTAGAGGCCGGCAACTTTGGATGCGCCAAGGAAGAGCGATCGGCAGCCTTGGCTCCCAAGTGTCCCTCTCAAATCTGGGGCCGTTCCTCCGATTCAGGGACAGGAGTGCACGTCGTTTTTTCTTTCCTTCTCTCCTTCCCTCTTCCCTGCCTCCCTCCCTCCCCCATCCCCTCTATCTCTAATCTCTAATCTCTAATCTCTCTCTCTCTCTCTTTCTTTCTTTTCTTTTTCTTTCTCTTTCTTTCCTTCCTTTCTCTCTCTCTCTTTCTTTCTCTCTCTTTTCTTTTCTTCTTTATTTCTTTTCTTTCTTTCTATCTAGGGTCTCACTATATACCCAGGTTAGCCTCGACCTTGCAAACCTCCTGCCTCAGCCTCCCCAGTGCTGGGATCACAGGTGCGGCCACCGCGCCCAGCTTTGTGTTCATCCTATTTTACAGATGTGGAAAACCAGACTCAGAATGGTTAAAGTCACTCAGCGAGCCAGGGGCCTTTGAACCCGGCCCATCTGACACCAGAACTCCACACAGCTGAGACCCCGTTCCACCCAGCCCTACCCATTGCTCCTCAGTCACAGAATGGTCACTGTCCTTTGGCTCTTACTCGGGCCACTGCGTCCCTCAGAGTCCGACCTCTTTCCTGAAACCAGGCTCTCTCCAGTGGGAACTTTTGATACATGCCCCTCCCCTGCTCACACACCTGCCTTGGCTCCCCTTGGCCCTGGGGTAGAGTCCACTCCTTAGCCTGGCGTATGAAACCTGCACCATCTAGGCTCTGCCTACACCACCAATTCCTCCTCTTAGCCTCCTCACTTCTGGCACTCCACCCCTAACCTCGCTGCCCCAGAGAGCGATGCTTTCTCAGGCCACCGGACCTTTGCCCATGTTGTGCCATCTGCCTGGAACCTGCAATGTTCTCCTTTCTACCTGCCACTTCCATTTATCCTCCCGACCCCAGAATCAATGCCCCTCCCCAAGGAGATATGAGCTTGAGCTCTGAATCTGAGCAGGAGGGTACAAACTTGGAGAGTCAAAGGCAAGATTCCAGAATCCTTGGCAAACTCCTATTCATATGCTGAAGCCCCAACCGTAATGCCTCTTCCTGCAGGAAGCCTTCCAGGATCCTATGCTTCCCTGCCTGTGGCCCTGCCTGCCATGACTCCATAGGTCTGGGGGGATCTGATTCCAGCTCTGTCTTCTCCCAAGACTGGGTGCTTCTTGAGGACTTGGCGAGGTCTGAGGCTTCTCCAAGGAGCCCAGCATGAGTCACGTTTGTTGAGTGAATAAAGGCCCACATGGGCGCAGATCAGAAAGCAAGTTAATGAGGAAGCAGTCATTAGAGCAAATGGAAGTTATGAAGTCACTGGCTTCCAGCAAGAGGGAAGTGGGACCCCGGGCCACCCTTCCTCCTCTCGTGAGAGACTTGCGGCCCAGCAGAGGGCGGATCTCCGCGCCCTCTTCGCTCTTTTCCTCTGCACTCCACCCGCCGCAGTTCCTCTTCTCCCTGAGTCGTTGGGGGGCATAGCCTGCCGGCTCCAGAAACCACCCCAGATCGGTGCCTCTCACGGGGGCCGGGCGAACCAGGACCCATTCCCCAGGGCCCAGAGACACGGAGGCAAAGCCTGGAGGCGGGACTGGAAAGGTAAGGCCCAGCGGCTGGACCCTGGGCCACGCAGGAGCCGCAAGCCAGAGCTGCGGGGCGGCTTTCAGCCACCCTAGGCCTGCGCTCCAGGGTCTGGGAGAAAGAACTAGCGGGTGTCTGGGCTGGGCCGTTTCCAGGGCAACCGCTCATTTGCATGTGGCTCTGTCTAGACCAATGAGCGTGCCCCAGGTGATGGGCAAATTGTCAAGGCCGGAAGGGGCCAAAGGGGCTGAGCTCCTGGCCTCTTGTCAAGTACTAAGCGTGCAGCGGGCAGGGTTGGGGACCCATTTCCCAGGAGGGAAGACCGAGGCCAGGGAGCCAGAGGCAGCCAGGGAGGCGCGCTAAGCCATGGGCTGCGATTTCGGAAGCGGCCTGAGCTGGTTTGAGCTATTAAAAAAATTAAATTAAATTTAAACCCAGGCAGCCAGCGTCAGGTTAACCACGGAGCTGACATTAAGGTCAGCCTCCCCTGTCTCTGCCCAGGTCGCTTGAATGGGGGCCCCCCCGGCTTGGGTGCTGTTGTCGCTGCTGCTGCTGCTGCTGCTGGTGCTACAGAGGCCGGGGAATCATGGCTTCTCCTGCCCGATCGTGTCTGGAGATGTGAACTGGACCAGGGAATTCGACGCCACCTGCCTCAACTTCAGCGGCCAAGGCTTGCGCCTGCCCCGCGACCAGGCCCTGCGGGCCAGCCGCGTGGAAGTCCTCGATCTGTCCGGGAACGGCCTGCGACAGCTCCCGCTGGCCTTCTTCGCTCACCTGGGGAAACTGAAGGTCCTAAATGTGGTCAACAACCAGCTGGACAGCGTGGCTGGGGCGCTGGCGGCGCGCTGCGACCTCGACCTCCAAGCGGACTGCAGCTGCGTCCTGGCGCCCTGGCACCAGGTCCGCCGTGACAACTGCTCTGGCCAGCAGCCTCTGCAGTGCCTGCACCCAGCCTCGGGCGCCTGGCAAAACCTCTCGGCTTTCATGGAGGTGAACTGCCTCCCTGGCCTGGCCCCGGCGACCCTTGCGGGTGTGGTGGCCGGCGTGGTCCTCTTGCTCGGGCTCCTCATTGCCGGCCTCCTGCTGGCCTGGAGATTCCAGAAACGTCGGGGGGCCAGAGGCCAGGGCTCCGCCAAAGCCTGGGGAGCTCAGGAGGGCCCCAGACCCAGCTTGGCCTCCCAGCCGAGGTACAGCAGCCAGAAGCCGGGCCCCAAGGTCCCCAAAGTCCCCGTGGACACCTGGCCCAGACCAGCCATGCCTGACTATGAGAACGTGTTCCTGGGCGAACCATCTGAGTCGTGCCAGTGGCCTGCCCACGGGTGAGTGACCCACACACCTGCCTGCGGTGCTTCGTAGCCAGAGTCCACGCCCACGTGGCCGGGGCTCCGATCTAAGCCGCGCCAGGCAGGCCTCTGCCTTCCCAGCTACTCGGGAAGCTGAGGCAGGAGGACGGCTGGAGGCCAGGAGACCCCTTCTCTAAAAGGGCCTCAGCCTCCTTCTCTGTAAAGCGGGGGTGGTGACAGCCCCCTCCTGGGAGCGCTGTGGTGAGAATGAACTAGGCTCCTGTCCGTGGCACGCGCCCCCGCTCTGTGACCTGCAAACCCAGTTTCTGCCTCTCAAAGAGGGGGAGACAGGAGGCGAGGGCTTGAGGTCAAGTAGGGGCTTTGTGGTAGCAGACGGCAGGCTGGCTTCAGATCCCTTGTGACCCAGGGTTGTCTCTGAACCTCTTTCCGTCCCCATGAAGTCCCCGTCTCCCTTTTTTTTTTTTTTCCCCTTGTGGTACTGGGGTTGAACCCAGGGCCTCGGGCCTGCATGCTCTGCAAGTGCTGGACCACTGAGCTGTGCCCCCAGCCCATTTTTTTACTTTTTGAGACAGGGTCTCGCTAAGTTACGCAGACTGCCTGTAGTCTCAAACTTGCGATCCTCCTGCCTCCGCCTCCCGAGCCACTGGGATGACAGGCGTGCGCCACGGCGCCCAGCTCCCGTCTCCCTTTGACATAAATCCGATGCGAAAGCGGTCATTGGGTTCGGTTCGGCTTCTTTGCAAAGCCCCAGACCCGGAGACGATTTTGCTGGGCTTCCAGGAGAATTCAGCTGTTGTAGGTTGGACAGGGTGTGGGGGGCAGTTTAGGGGTGGGAGACCCCCAGGGGCAGGGGCCCGGAGGTGAAAATGAAAGGACAATGGTACATAGTTCCCAAGAAAGGAAGCGGTGAGGGTTACGGGAGAAAGAGAAGAAGGGGCTCGGGGGAAACCCAGGCTGGCTGGGGACACGGGCAGCCCTGCTGATGAGAAGGGACAGAATATGCAAAGCAGATGCAAATGCCGCAAAAGCGGAAGTGGTCCTGGCTGGGAGAAGGCGCTGAGCTCCCAGACAGCCTGTGGTCCCATGCTCGCCTCTGCCTCCCTCTCACCAAACCTCTGGAGCCTCCTTCACCAACGTGGCCTCCAAAAATACCGTCACGAGGTAAATGTGTCATTTCCACTATATATGTACAGACGTATTATTATTTTATTATTATTATTATTATTTGTTATTATTACTGTGGTTGGGGGTGAACCCAGGGCCTCACACACACACTTTGCAAGTCCTTTACTGCTGGGCTGCACCCCCAGTGTATTTTGATTTTTTATTTTGGGCCAGGGGGGGTCTCGCTATGTTTGACAGGCTGCCTCTGGCCTTGAATATGCGATCCTCCTGCCTCAGCTTCCCGAGTCGCTGGGATTCTAGGTGTGCACCACTGCGCCCAGCTCCACCCTGTCGGGCTTTGCCTGTGCCTTGCAGGTGTTCTACCACTGAGCTACATCTCCAGGCCTTTTTTTTTTTTTTTGGTATCTTGAGACAGGGTCTTGCTAAGTTGCACAGGCTGCCTCTAGTGTAGAACCTGCAATCCTCCTGCCTCCCCCTCCCAAGTCTCTGGGATTACAGGCATGCACCATGGTGCCCAGCTCTACACTATATTTTAAAGTTACAGAAATGGAGGCTCTGGGAAGCCTAAGGAAGCCTAAGGAAGACAAGTCAGAGAAGAGGCAAGAGGCAAACGCTGAATGTCAGCCCCATCCATCCCCTTATAATCATTTATGTGCTCAGAGCAATTCATACTAAAGTGTGAATGTCTGGTAGGTGTCACTTACCCAAAATGGCCCACTTTGTTTGGCTTTTTGAGACAGGGTCCCACTACGTAGCCTAGGCTGACCTCAAACTTTGATTTTCCTGCCTCAGCCTCCCAAATGCTGGGATTACAGACCTGTGCAACCAGGCCTGGATTCAGAGGGGTTTTTTTGTTTTTTTGTTTTTTGTTTTTTGTTTTTTGTGGTACTGGGGGTTGAACCCACAGCCTCACGCCTGCATGCTCTGCAAGTGCTGGACCACTGGGCTGCGCCTCCAGCCCATCTTTTTTTTTTTTTTTTTTTTTTTTTACTTTTTGAGACAGGGTCTCGCTAAATTATGCAGGCTGCATCTAGTTTTGAACTTGCTATCCTCCTGCCTCTGCCTGTGGAGCCTCTGGGATCACAGCCATGTGCCACCGTGCCTGGCCAGAGATTCATTTTTATATCGGGGTCGCAGTGTTAGTTGCTTCAGGGGACCTGGCAAGAACATTTCCCACCGAAGGCAGCAGGCCCTGGGTCTAGCCACTTGTGACCATGTGTCTGCTGTGAACAGAGCTTCTGAGTTTTTAAGGGAAACTGAAATGTAGATTTTAATGTGAGAGGGAGCGCCCACCTCTATGTTAGAGAAGGAAGAAAGGCTGCCCGGCTCCAGGTCATCAGATGGCTGGGTCAGGATGCTGAGTCCACAAATTCTTCCCTGAGCCATTGCCCTTTCCCTGACTTCCTCAGGGGGAGGGGGTCAGGCTGGGAGTCAGTGCACAGCTCCGTGCCTCAGTTTCCCCAGCTGTAAATGGTAGGAGTGGACTCAGCCGCCCTGAACTTTTCAAAGTGGGCGTGTCTGCCCATTAAAAAAAAAAATCTCAGCATTCGGGAGGCTGAGGCAGGAGGATCGCGCGCTCGAGGCCAGCCTGAGCTACACGGCAAGACCCAGTCACGAGACAAAACAAAATTAAAACATGGGCTCAAAACCACAACACCCAGCTCTGCCTGTTTACAGACTGTGTGACCTTGGGCAAGTGACTTCACTTCTCTGGGCTTCAGTGACGCCATCACCCACCGCTGGTCTGTCTGTCCCCACAGGGCTTGTGCTGCAGAGGACGGCGACTTCTACATGAATTACAAGGGCGCCGACCCGGACCCCCAGCCTGTCTACTGCAACCTGGAGTCCCTGGGCCGGGCTCCGAGGGGTGAAGAGGAGTATGTGGCTCCTGGGCACTGAGCCAGGATGCACCCCATCCGGCCCTCTCTGGTCTCTGCGGGGTGACCTGGGACATATCAGCTCTTCCCCAGCATCCGTCTGCCCATCTGAGCAATGGGGACAGAAGTCCATCCTCGAGGCTCCCGGCCCATCCACGGTCCCCTTCCCAGCCCCCACTCTGCTTCTGAGCCCCTCAGCTACTAGAAGGAGACAGGAGACACCCCCGAAAGGGACAGGAGGGCCAATGCCTGAGCCCTGTTGCTGTCTTCCTGTGAGTATGCATGTGGTGCTCAATAAATGCTTTGGGACTTAGGAGGCTGCAGGCTTGGGGCAAATGGATTGTGCAGAGCGGGGATCTTCTGAGGCCCCAAGACCATGTTGGTACCTCACATTCCCAAGGCCCCCAGCTCCAGCCGTGGCCCCTGAGGGATCTTCCTACCTCCTGAATCGGACTGTGCCCCCCACCCCGCTCACAACCCGCCATGGCTCCCCAGTGCCTCCAATGCCCAGCCTCCTGCTTGAAGCCTGTGTAATCCAGTCCTGCCCCACCTCACTGCCTCCTTCCCTGCCACCCTTCTGGTCCGAGTCCCAACCCAAACAGCCCAGCCCCCTCCGAAAGCTTTTATTTTCCTATATTTTCCCAGTTCATTTTTCTCCACCCAAAAGGCTTCCCCCTGCCACTTTTTCTCACTCTAGAACCTTTTTGTTTTGAGTTCGAAAAATATATCCCCTGGGAGATGGAATGTGTTATGATAATGTTCATCACAACTTATTGATTTCTCCCTGCTCTTTTTATATGGAAGATCAGAGGCATCGTTAACACGGACAGAGGTGCTGCAATGAGGTGGGGGTGAGGGAAGGAGTGCTGGTGGGAAGGGACTCTTCCACGCCAGAGGCAGTGTCAGGAAATGATGGACTTGAAGGGAGATGGACTTGGCTCTGGGCTGCCTGTGTTTGGAAAGCTGACTTCAGTAGGATGGCGACAGAGCCAGAGCCGGATTCCCTCCCCTGAACAAATGATGAGTGAGAGGGAGGGAGGCTGAGCCCCAAAGGGTTCAGAAACAGAGCACCAGGGAGACAGACTCAGGCTCCAGGTGGCCTCCTTGAGGCTCAGATGTCACGAGCACCCTCTAAGGCCCGCCATCCACTCCCCGAACCTTCCCACTCACCCCCATACCAGCCCCTCTGGAGCTGGGAAACTGGAAGTGGGGTCTTCCAGAGGCCCCTGGGACCCCATGTTGCCCACCGCAGGAACCAGTTCACCCTCAATTTTATTACCAGTTTTAAATAAATACACTTTCCCAGAGCCCAGCCTCCCAGTGCCCAGGCGGAGGGCCCCAATAAGTTAATAATAATAAATACGGATCATAAATACACCGGGCGGGGCGGCAGGTGAAGCCGCGGAGGGAATGGAGTCTCGGGGCCCAGGGCACCCACGGCCCCGGCGGGGCCCCTGAGGCCCGCAGTGCGCAGGCGCGGAGGGGCGGGGCCCCTGAGGCCCGCAGTGCGCAGGCGCGGAGGGGCGGGGCGCAGCGCGGCCGCTCATGCGCAGTGGCAGCCGCTGGCGATGAGGTCGTCGTAAGTCCTGAGCGAGACGCCGCTGTCCGTCTTGTGCATGAGGACGACCAGGTCGTAGCCCGAGGGCACGCAGCACGGGGCGGGCACGGCGCCGGGCTTCAGGCCGTGCAGGCGCGCTTTGATCTGCGCGTGCGTGGTGGCCGAGCGGTACAGGCTCGGGCACGCGCCCACGCACATGCTCACGCGCAGCTCGCGCGGCGACAGCACCCAGTCGCTCCAGCCCAGGTCCTCGAGCGACGCCCGGAAGCTCTGCAGGCGGCAGCAGCGGCCGGGCCCCAGCGGGCAGTCGTCCCCCGCGCGCGCATGCGCGCTGCGGCGCCCCCTGGCGGCGCGGCCACGCAGGTGCAGCTCCAGCTGCGGAGGCGCGGAGGGCGACACCGCCGGTGTCCAGCCGGAAGGTGGCGACAGCTTCAAGTGCAGGGCGGGAGCTCGGGATCCTCGCCGGCGGAGCTCACGCTTTAGCGCTCGCGTCACGTCCCATGACTTCAGCGCCGTCGGGGACAACCGGAGCAAGGCGCGCTGCACCCGGTAGGCTTCCGGGAGACCCTGAGTCAGGGAGGCCCGGGAGATGCGCAGCAGCAGGTGGCCTTCGGGCCCGATCTGCACTGTGGGCAGAGAGGAGGAAACCGGTCACTAGCAGGCCTACTGTGCGCCAGGAGTGGGAGTGCCCACTCGTGCCAACACGCCACGCAGGATCCCACCACAGGGCCTTTGCACTGCCGTCTTCCACCACCAAAAGCCACCTCGGCAGGGCTACCCCCCCGACCCTCCACCTGCCTAACCAGGAACCGCCCTGATTTATTTCAGAGAGTTCCATTCATCTTCCCTACTGCAATCTCAGCCCCGGGCTTTGGTTATCACTAATGCCTGGCAAACAGTTGTTAGGAGCCATGGAGTCGGGTCCTACTCATTTTCAATGGCTGATTTTTCTGAGATTGCTTCAGGATACAGTAGGTGCTTAATAAGTACTTAAAGGAATGAATGCATATCCACTGTTTTAGAGTCTGACATTCAAATCTTGACTCAGCTTCCTTTTCAAACTAAAAAGTAATAATAAAAAAATTTAAGGTCTTTCTTTCCTTTTCTTCTTTTCTTTTCTTTTTCTTTTTTTCTTTTTCTTTCTTTCTTTTTTTTTTAGTTCTGAGCAAGGGCGGGGCCTCCCGGTGTTGCTCAGGCTAGTGTGGACCTTGTGTGCTCAAGCGATCCTCCTGTCTCGGTCTCGCGTGTAGCTGGGACCACAGGCACACGCCACCACGCCAGGCTGGCAAAAATGTAGGGAGATGGGTTTGGGAGCTCTCGGGCTCAGCGAGGGCTAGAGGTTTACCCGGAGTCACACAGCACAGGTGGGATTCAGGCTGGATAAAAGTGCTCTCCTCTGCCTGATCCCTTCCCGGGCGGGTCCTAGCGCTGCGCAGCCCCAGCCCGCCCCCTCCCGGCTGGAGCCCCACTGAGTTCCTCCTCTCCTTGTGACACCTGTTGCATGTGACTTATTTTTTAATTAATTAGTGCTACAGGGGGATTGAACCCAGGGCGCTCCAGGACGGGGCTGCACCCTCCGCTCTTTCCTTATTTTAAGAGGTGGGGGGTGGTCTCGCTAAATCGCGCAGGCTGCCTCTGGCCCCGAACTCGCGATCCTCCTGCCTCCGAGTGGCTGCGATTCAAGGCGTGCGCCACGGGGACCGGCTCGGCGTGTGACTCCAACCGAGTCTTGAGGAGCAATTGCGTCAGATTCTGCAACCGGCTCCGGCAGCTCCTTCCCATCCCCAGCCACTCGCCCCTCCTCCCTCCAGCCTCTGCTCGGATCCCCGTCCTCAACCCAGGGCCAGATGGCGCCCCGCCCCCCGCGCGACCCCATGCGCTCGCCCTGCAGGCGCTGTGCATTCAGGAGCGGCCCTGCTGTCCCCGGGCCTCAGTTTCCCCGAGTGCAATCCCTGGCCGGGTGACAACATCACATGTCACGTGAGCCTTGCCAGGTCCCGTTGCACACAGGCTACCGGGGGCCCCATTGGACTCAAGAGGGGACAGGGAAGCTGGGCGTGGTGGCGCACGCCTGTCATCCCGAGCAGGGCCGCTCGGGAGGCGGAGGCGGGAGGATCACAAGTTCGAGACCAGAGGCTGTCTGCATAACTTAGCAAGACCCTGTCTCAAAAAGTAAAAAAAATGGGCTGGGGTGCAGCTCAGTGGCCCAGCACTTGCAGAGCATGCAGGCGCGAGGCCCTGGGTTCAACCCCCAGTACTGGGGGGAAAAATAAAAGAGGGGACAGGGTGTCCAGCTCACAGATGGGGAAACTGAAGCTTAAAGGCGGGGCCTGGGCCTCCAGGACACGGAGGCATGGGTGAGATTTGGGGGTCCCCACGAGGCCACTCACCTTTCGGGGTGAGTATCCGGACCGCTGGGGCGGGGAGGAGGTCGGGGCTGGAGGCCCCCCAGCTCTGGTTCACCTGCAGCCTGCTCAGCAGGTCCGCGGGGAGGCCCCGCACCTCCTGCGATCTGCGGGCGTCGGGCTCCGATCCCGGGTCCGGCGGTCCCGGGAGGCCGGAGTGGCGCTGCTCGGGCAGAGCCAGGGCGCCCCCCGGCGGCGGCCACGAGATCAGCAGCAGCAGGAGCAGCAGCAGCAGCAGCAGCCTGGAGCCGGGCGGTGGCGGCGGGCCGCTTGCGGGCATGGCTGGCCGTGCGGATTGCGGTCTGAGCGGGCGCCGAGCGGGCGCCGCCTTTATAGTCCGCGGACTTTGTCCGCCCCGCCCCGCGGCAGCCGGCGGGCAGCGCAGCGGCCCAGTGACCACCGCGGGGCGGGCAGCGCCAGGGCCTGCCGGGGGCGGGAGTAGGGAGCGGGGGCGGGGGGGCATTGCTCCCGCACCAGGCAGACGCCTCTCTGAGCCCAGAAACGGGGACACCACCCGGGGAATGCGGGGCAGGTGGGAAGATGGATTCTGCCCCCCCAAGACAGCACAGGTGGCTTCTTACCCTGAGGGATCGCCTCTCTCCTCTCCCTGCTTGGGATCAAAGGCTGGGATGTTGGAAAAGCAAAGAAAACAGGGGAGAAAGGGCAAGAAGGAACTAGAAAGGGCACGTCTGGGCAAGTCCCTCTCTGCCATGCCTCAGAGTCCTCACCAGGAAAACCAGAACTGGGATTTGTTCCCAGTCCAGAGATGGGCAAGGAAGTGTAAAGGAAATGGCCAGGCATGTAGTAGATGCTCAACAGATGGGGCATTATTGCAGTTACCCGGCCTCATCTGGGAAACTCCTATTCATTCTTCAAAACCCTGTTCCAAAAGCCCCTCCTCTAGGAAGACTTCTCTGCCATTGCCTTTCTAGGCTCACTGCATATCCCCCACGCACACCCCTGCCTCTGGCCCAGAGCTGACCTCCCAGCATTGGAAGCGTCTGTGCCTGGCCCTGTCTCTGTCAGATCGGAGGCTCCTTTGTGGCAGGGATGAATCTCCTGTGAGCCCAGTCTCTCGGCTGGGTCTAGAAAGGAAATGGCAAGGGATTGAGGATGGGGGGTTTAGATAGTGGAGGGACGGGGGTGTCCAGGAGCACCCTCACCCTGAGGCCCTCACCTCTTGCTCCTAGCTTCCTGCCACGGACAGGTTGGGCCTCTGTGCGGGGCAGACAGTGGTGGTGGGTGGTGGATGTAACATCCACGAGCAGCAAGAGGCACGGGGTGGGGGTGGGGGGTTAGCGGAAGGCTCCTGAGGCTGGAGTCCCCGAGGCCTCCCCAGCCCAAGCTCACACCCGCTGCTGTGTGCACCCCGAGTCCCAGCCTGAGCTCTGACCCATGAAGACAGCCCCGGGCCATGGCAGGGAGATACAGTCTCCAGAGAGACAGGCTAAGCACACAGTAGGTGCTCGGTAAACGCACATGCTCACCCCCCTATCTATTCCATCCTGACTGTGGGTGTGTGGGCGCTTCTTGTCTCCATTCCCCCCACCAACCTGGTGCATTTGAGGCGCTCAGAGAAGGGGGTCAGACCCCCCAGCCAAGAAACCGGGTGGCCACCAGGGCCGCCACGCCCCCTGCAGATCCCAACCACCCTAGTGGTCAGCAAACCCTCACGTGGCCTGGAGCAGGTCGGGGAAGGCCACCAAGATCCAGGTCTGACCTGGTGGAGGTGGCGGGGCAAAGGGGACCCTGTCCCAGAGGGCATCCCATCAAGACCAATAACGGAACCCGAGCTGCGTGTGGTGGCGCCCGCCTTGATCCCAGCAATCGGGAGGATGAGGCAGGAGGATCATGAGTTTGAGGCCTGCCTGGGTGAAGCAGCAAAACCCTGTCTCAAAAACCAGCGGCTGGGGTGTGGCTGTGAGAGAGCAGCCACGGGGCATGCGCAAGGCCCTGGGTCCCGGGCCGAGACTGCTGAGCATGCGCGAGCCCTGGGTCCTAGTCCTCAGCGTGTACAGCTACAGAGCATGCGCAAGGCCCTGGGGACCATTTTTTTTCCCCAGCGCCTGTTGGGCATGCGCGAGGCCCTGGGTTTCATTTCACCAGCTCCTGCTGAGCATGCGCGAGGTCCTGGGTTCTGTTTTCCCAGCACCTGCTGAGCATGCGCGAGGCCCTGGGTTCCATTTCACCAGCTCCTGCTGAGCATGCGCGAGGCCCTGGGTTCCATTTCACCAGCTCCTGCTGAGCATGCGCGAGGTCCTGGGTTCTGTTTCCCCAGCGCCTGTTTGGCATGCGCGAGGCCCTGGGTTCCATTTCACCAGCTCCTGCTGAGCATGCGCGAGGCCCTGGGTTCCATTTCACCAGCTCCTGCTGAGCATGCGCGAGGCCCTGGGTTCCATTTCACCAGCACCTGCTGAGCATGCGCGACGCCTTGGATCACTCCGCAGCTGTTATTGACAACGAGGTCCTGGGTTCTATCTCCGCCCCCCAAACACACACACACACACAACAAAAAATCAATAATGGAGATGAAATGTCAACGCTGGCTGGACTCTCAGCTATGGGGAGCGTTCAAGTTTATTCTAATTCTACAGAGAGCGGTGTACAGGGTCACCCTGTCCCAAAGTGCTAGTGTGTCCAGCCTGGGGCCGAGATATCTGTCCTGGCATTTCAAGGCCCGTGGGTGATGGGATTCCTGGGCTCCTTCCATCGGTGACCGTCTTTTCTCAAATGTAAAAGTCTCAGTAAGGTTCCCTGCCCTGGAAAGTTGCTGGGTTCTGGAGGAGCTGGCCTGGGTTTACGCCCCTGGCTGCGACAGTGGGGACAAGCTGCTTCAACTGGTGGAGCCTCAGTTTCTCTGTCTGTAAAAGATGGCGATGGCTCCCATTGTCAAGATCATAGGTGATTCATCATGGACTTAGAAAGGGACACATTGTTAAGAAAATATGCTTGCCAGAGTCTGTGTCCATGGGGTAGTTTAATAGCAGACCACATGGCTTTCCATCCCTTCCAGAACTGCGATGCAAGGAATGAGATGCCTGTTGGAACATGGAAGGAGACACTACACAAAAGAATTGAGTAATGAAGTATTGACAATTCCTCTGATCCTGGGAAAACACGAAATCATTCCCAGAAATCCCAAACAACCTCGTATGACACGGATAATTATGCGGTCATGTCATGGGGTTGATGAAGATTTCCTTCTATGGCACCAAGGCTGGAGAGGTTTCTGAACCCACTTTGTAAAATTTCACAGCAGGAGATGTCAAGGCGTATGGATTGGTCTGCCATGGGCTTATACTTACAGGGTTAAATGTGGAAGCACAACAGTTGGAGGCCGCTAATTGGGGTCACTGATACCCAGGGAATAACAAGGGCCAAAGAATTCTAAAAAAAAAATGCCACACGTGTCCCCCGTATACAAGGCCTCCTGGCAGGTGTGCTTAGTCGTATAGCATGGCATTCTTTTTCTCCCAGGGCCTTTGAACTTTCCTGGCATTAAATTGGTCAATTTGCCCTGCATTCTCTGAAAGACAGACATCCCCTGACTAGGAATTTTCTACACTTCCCACCAAACCCCATCAACACCCAAATCTCAGATACAAACTTTCAAACTCATCAGGTGAAATAGAAAAGAAACCCAGCAAAATCTTGGATTCGAATTGTTAAGGGATCAAATTTCTGAGCCCAACCATTTGAATCCAATTCTTCAGAGAACCCAGGCTGTACTTACATTTCCTGAAAAAATGCTGTGATAGCGCGGGGGAGGGGGGCTTGCAATAGGTTGGCGCACATACCTGATTTCCTGAACACTGTGTTGCACGGCATAGTAGGGCTGCTCCATCCCTCAGCATGGGGCTCAGAAAGCCTTGACATGCCAGTCATTTTTTTCAAACCAGGCTGGCGATTTAAATACAAGTTCGATTAAGTGCAAGTACAGGACAGAGAGTGGGAATTTTGCACATGCGAGGGGTTGAACCACCAGATCATGGTTCAGGTTGCAGCCCCTGCTCCTCCTCCTTGCTGTGTGACCATGGGCAGGTTCGTCAGCCTCTCTGTGCCTCAGACCAAAGGCCTCTGGTTTTGAGGAGGGAGAACACGTGGTAACGATTCCACACCAGAAGCCGGGCCTGGCGGCACTCACCTGTTACCCCAGCACTGCAGGGGTGAGGCAGGGGGATCGATGCGTGTTCAAAGCCAGCCTGGACTACACAGCGTGATCCTATCTCAGAAAACACATGGGAAAGAAAGAATGAATGACTTCCTCTCATTCATTCAGCCCCCACTTAGCACCAGCCCCTAGCAGCACCCTGTCACCCTCCAAGGAGAGACAACCTTGTGGTCGGTGGCCCATCTGCTCCCGATGGCTCAGACTGACGACCCCGCAGATGCCTTCTGCACACAAAGACCCCCGGAAGGCCACCTGGTCCGCCTGTTTTGCTTTCTGGGTATCAGGTTTGGGGTCGCCCAGAGCCCAGCCCCAAGCAAGGCCCAGCCGACCCTTCTTGCTGTAGAGGGTCCCAGACACGGGGGTTTCAGATGAGGCACTCGCAGGAGCTCCGGGGTCAGGGGAGAAACCACGCTGTGGCTGGAGGGGCAGACCCTCCTTTAGGACAGGAAACGCCCTTGGCTTTGGCAGGAAGGACTTTTCCCAGAGGAACACGGGAGGACAGGGTCGAACCTCAGAGGCTGGGGTGGGGGCCGGTGAGCCAGGCCTCCGGGGAAGGGAGAAGGTGGACTCCGCTTCCTACGGCCCAGCTGTGGCCAGCCAGGGCTGGGACGCGGCAGGCATGGGAGGGTGGAGGGCCCAGGGCACAGCCTGCGCTTCTGGCTGGGGCCGCGGCTCCGCAGCTGCACGCTGGCCCAGCATGCGCATGCGCATGCACCGGGCCGCTGGGTCCCAGCTCTCCCTGGGATTTCCTTAAAATACCGCTAGGGCGCAAAAGCCCAGGGGCCCCAGATTCCTTTCACAGACGCCTGGAGAGGCTGAGCCTGGGCCAGCCAAGGGGCCACCGCCACCTCCCAAAACCAGGCCCTTGTCATCTCTGCTCCACATGTGTACTGGGGACCGGCAGCCTCTTCTGTGGGGCTGTGGGCAACTGACGGGGGTTTGGGGTGCGGAGGGAGGAGGAGAACAGGAGGGGGTCAGATGGAAGCTGGATTAGCACCCCCCACCCAAGGTCTAGAAGTCCCCAGACACTGTGACAACTGTCTCAGGACCCGGTGGCCAGGGTGTTTTAGAAGATGCATCCGTCCTGCTGCGGGCAGAGGCCACTGCTGCAATCCCAGCATTCAGGAGGCTGAGGCAGGAGGATCGCAGCGAGTTCGAGGCCAGCCTGGGCTGCACAGCGAGACCCTGTCTTGGGGGAGAGAAGGAATACACCCATTCAGCCAAGAATTAACATAAGGTTTGAGCCCCGGCGCGTGTCCTTTCCCTGGCCCCCACCCAGTGCCACTGTTCTTTCTGTGCCAGCTCCGAGAAGGACCCAGGCACTCAGTTGGCGCCCGCCGGCTCAAAGCTGATGCCATGCAGCCCACTGACCCAGAGTCGAGTCTGTCAAGTGGTCACGCTGTGGACCTCGCCCTGGAAAGATCAAGATGCTGGGAGGGGCGGTTGGGGGCCCTCAGGGCTGACCAGGGCTCCCCTCTGTGACTGGGGTGCCCCACCCCACTTTGGCAGGCTCCCATCCTTTACCCCCGCCCCTCTGAAAACGAGATCACCAGCCACTATTGGTCCTGAGGGAGGGTGGGGTGTTCCCACTGGGTTCACAGATGGGGAAACTGAGGCTCCGTGGCGAGCCTACGCCTCTAGAGTCCAGAGCCACCAGTTGGATGTAGGTTGGTCCTGGGGGAGGATTTGCGGAGGGGGGGTGTCTCCGTGATCTGCCTAGAGATTTCGGACGAGGTCCAGGTTCGAGTGTCCTGGCTCCCCTCCTCCCCGGGGCCTACGCCGTTCCTCCTTGTAGTTTTTCTTTTTTCTTTTTCTTTTTTCTTTTCTTTCCTCTCCTCTCTTTTCTTTTCTTTCTTTTTTTTCTTTTCTTTCAACTCCCAGGGGCTGCTGACCCGCAGAGCTGCGCTCCTGCGACAATTCCCACAGGCGCAATGGGGCCGCTGCGGGGCGCCCCCTGGAGGCGGCCTCGAGATCGTCCCCAGCGGGAGCCCCAGAGGCAGCGTCTCGGAGCCGGGCGGAGATTGCGGTCCCCGCCCGCGCCCTGCTGCGCTGGCTCCGCTCTGAGCAGGGGCCGCTGCTGCGGGACCTGCCCGCGTCCTCTCTTTGCGTTCCCACCCCAGCTGGCACCCAGCAGCCTCAGCCTGGCCAGCGCTGGCCCGTGGGCCGTCTCGCGGAACCTCCGTGTCCTCTTCCAAACAATGGGAACATCACTGTAGGGTGACGGGCGAGAAGAATGAGTTTTGTGCGCCCTCCCCAAAAAAGACTTCTTAGTGGTGGGCTGGGGGAAAAAAAGGACTTCTTAATCACCCACTATGTCAAAACGCAAAAGCAAGAGCTGAACGGGTGCCCTTCTTCCCCTGTGGGGTCGCCTGTCTCCTTTCTCTGATTGAGGTCAAAGGCTGAAGGACCGTGAAAAACAGAAGAAACAGGGAAGAAAGGGCTAGAAACAGAGAGAAAGGGCAAGTCACTTCCCACTAGAAAAACAGGAACTGGGATTTTCTCCACAGAGATGGTCAAATGAAGTATAAAGACATGGCTAGGGACACAGTAGATGTTTAATACACCATGCATTATTGAGGTTCCTCAGCCTCATTTGGGGAACTCCTACTCATTCTTCAAAACCCTGTTGAAAAAGCCCCTCTTCCAGGAAGCCTTCTCTGATATTCTTTCCAGGCTCACTGGGTGGCCCCTCATCCCTGCCTCTGGCTCAGAGTTGACCTCCCAGCACTGGAAATGTCTGTGTGCGGCCCCATCTCCCCCACACCCAAGGTTCCTTTGGCCCAGGAATGAATATATTGTGGGTGCAGACCCTCAGCTGGATGGCTCACACCTGTAAGCCCAGCGACTCGGGAGGCAGAGGCAGGAGGATCGTGAGTTTGAGGCCAGAGGCAGCCTCCATCTGGTTCCAGAACAGTCCATCACCCCAGAAGGAGATCCGTCCCTATCAGCAGTCACTCCCCGTCCCCTGTCCCAGCCCCTGGCTGCCCCCGATCTGCTTCCTGTCTCCGGAGTTGCCTGCTCCAGGCATGACATGTTACTAGGACGACACAGCATGTGACCTCTTGGGTCTGGCCGCTGCCACTGTCCTGTGGGGGTTCAGTCCTGTAACCCTGGATCTTATTCTATCCACTGCATGAATTTGCCTTATTTTGGTTTGGAATCCCTCTCTTGGTGGACATTTGGTTGTTTTCACCTTTGGGGCCCAGGGCTGCTGTGGACATTGCTGTACATCTTATTTTTTGAGAAAAAGTCTTGTTGCTCTAGGCCAGGCTGGCCTCAAACTCAATGGCCTCGAACCCGATGGCCTGGAATTCGCCAGCCTCAAACTCAATGGCCTCAAACTCGCCATCCTCCTGCCTTGGCCTCCCGAACCCCGGGACCCCAGGCGTGGCCCTGCACCTGGCTTTGAATGACATTCTCAGATCACCTGCTCTTTGCCTCTTCTAGATGTGTTGCCAAGACCGTGTTTACCTTCAATCACGAGGAGCCATAAAAGTGGGCTTGTGTCCGCCCTGCGCGGTGTGTGTGTTTGGCAAGGGAGTCAGTAGCCAAAAGCAGGTAGTGGCGCAGGGCTGGGGCGAGGCCAAGTGAAAGGAGAGGGCCTTGACCCCCGGCCTCCCGGCTCTGATCCCCCTGCCCTGGTGTGGCCTCCGAGGACCAATGGCCGCTGTGCTCAGCAGGAAGGCAGTCACGGCCCGCTGAGGTCATGGCTGGCTGGCTGCCCGCAGCCCGGGCCACCTCTCAGCCTGGCCACGTGGCTGCCTGTGAGGTCATCGGCTGGAGATTTGGGCAAGGAAAGTCAAGTGTGCCTGGCTGCCACATTCCACAGTTTGGTGAACTGGAAACCTCCCTGGGGGGTCTGTGCCTCTCCAGGAAGACCCCACGGGGCCTCACCGCCTTCCTGCTCTTTGGGGAAATTCCATGATGAAAATGAACCCATTCCTGGTTCTGCTCTTAAAGGGACCTACGCCCGCGTACGGGCCCTAGCTTCACTCCAGGCATGGGCTGTGGAATACTATACGCCAAGGGAAAAGAGCAAACCAAAGCCAGGCTCCGGGGCACATGCGCAGGATCCCAGAGCTTGGGAGGCTGAGGCGGGAGGATGGAAGTTTCCTGAGCAGCCTAGGTCTCGAAAGGCCCTATGTCAACTGAGTGAAATCTCACCTCCAGGTGGGCTGAGGCAGGAGGATGGCGAGTTCCAGGCCACTCTAAGCCTCCAGAGCCACTGTTTCAACCTCGAGAGATCTCATCTCCAGGTGGGGGAGGAGCCAGGGGCAATGGCCACGCCTATAATCCCAGTGCTCAGGAGGCTGAGGAGGGAGGGTGGCGAGTTCAAGGCTAGAGCAGCCTGGGTAATTAGTGAAAGTTAGGTGGCTCAAAGTAAAAATATGCAGGGTCAGGGAGTGCAGCTCAGTGGTGGAGCACCTGCCTACCATGCGAGACATCTAGGTTCGAACCCCAGTACCATGATAGAAAGAAGGAAGGAAGGGAGGAGGGAACGGAAGGAGGAAGGAAGGACATTATTCCAGTCCCGATGGGACAGGGTGAACTGCTGTCCCATCACTGTGACTGTCCCTGGATTTCAGAATGTCCTGCACCATCTAGGAGCTTCCCCAGGTGTCGAGGGAGATTTGGAGACCATAATTGATGTCTCTGAATCTCAGCGGTCTAACGCCTTGATAAGGCTGGCACTGGGCAGGCAAGGCTGTGTTACAGCTATGATCCCAATATTTGCACACTAAAACGCACTATTATAAGTTCTTGAGCAATGGTGTCTCAGCTTCAGCCACGGTTAGGGTTTGTATAGGCCTGGCTAAGTTTCCTTGGTGAACTCCTACGAACCTCTTAAGCCCCATCTTTAATGCCCCCATCTTCCTATAATCATTCCCTGCTCTCCTCCCCGCTTCCTCCGGGCTGAGGGTCCTCCATCTGGCCCCCATGGTGACCGTCTGTCTAGGGTTGGGATGTCTGTGTGGCTCTCTGTCCCTGCCCCTCCAGAGCAGGACTTTCTCAGGGACCAAGGCATCATGAACGTCCTGCCGCAGCCATTAACAGTGCTACAAACTGGTGTCTTAAAACAGCAGGAGTCCAGCCTTTGGGGCCAGGGCAGCCTTTGTCCCACAGGCACGTGAGCTCTTAGGTAATGTTCTCTATACCTGACTTTCAAAAAGTTAGTTTCCCCCCTCTGCCAGCTGCCTGCCCTCAGGACTTTATTCTCTCACAGTTTCGGAGGCAATGAGAACCAAGTGAAGGGGTCAGCAGGGCTGGCAGCCGCTACGGCTGCAGGAAAGGGTTCCTCCTGCCCTTCCAGCCTTTGGTGGCCCTGCCTCCGCCTGCGCACGGCATCACTTTCGTCTGTCTTCCAGGTGAACACCTGCCATTAGATTGAGGGCCCATTCTACATTCACAAGGGTCTCCTTCCAAGAGCCTTAGCACAGCTACACTGCAAAGACCTTTGATCTAAGACCATTGTGATGGGTAGGGCATATCTTTTGGCTTTTTTTCCCCTTGTTTTTTATTTTTTGTGGTACTGGGGGTTGTACCCAGGGCCTCGCGCCAGCATGCTCTGCAAGTGCTGGACCACTGAGCTGCGCCCCCAGCCCCTCTCTGTTACTTTTTGAGACAGGGTCTTGTTAAATTACACAGGCTGCCTCTGGTCTCGAGCTTGCGATCCTCCTGCCTCCGCCTCCTGAGTCCCTGGGATGACAGGCGTGCGCCACCACGCCCGGCTCCCCTTGTTTTATTGACCAAGGTTGTGCTATGCGGCGCAGCCTGGCCTGGAGTTCGCCATCCTCCCGCCTCAGCCTCCTGAGCGCTGGGATCCCAGGCGTGGCCACTTGGAGACAGGATCTCGCCAGGTTGAGACAGGATCTCGCGAGACCCAGGCTGTCCTGGAACTCGCCATCCTCCCGCCTCAGCCTCCTGAGCGCTGGGATCTCAGGCGGGGCCACCGCGCCGAGCTCCGCCCCTACTTAGAAACGAGCTCTCGCGAGGTTGAGGCAGGGTCTCGCGAGGCCCAGGGCGGCCTGGAAAGCGCCGTGCTGTCGCCTCAGCCTCCCCAGCGCTGGGATGGCAGGCGCGGGGCTCCGCGTCTCCCTGGCTGTCTTTCTGCAAAGCAAGATGGCTCCACTGTCTGCATCTCCCAGACGACCCCCTGCGGCCGGCCATGGGAGCTGGTCACAAAAACGCGGCCAGGAGCCAGCCAGGCCGGGCTTAGAAGCCCCATGACCAGTGCTCCGGGCCCTCGGGGAGCCATGTGTGAAACAGGACTGACGCATGCGCGGTGCGAGCTTTGCGGGGACGCGGCAGAAGGGCGCATGCGCACATAAGGACCACCCGGTTCGAATCCCAATGCTGCCAGTTCCTGGAGGTGTGGCCTTAAGGAGGTGGCCCTGCCTTTCTGTGCCAGGATCCTTCGCTATCCTGAGCTGTGGCCAGGCCATAATTTTGGGGCTTGATGGGTCTTTGTGCTTTTTGCTCACACAAGAGGAGCTTGCCACCCATCCATTCTTTTTTCTTTCCTTTCCCTTCCCTTCCCTTTTGCCCTTTCTTTCCTATCCTTTCCTTTCCTGGCCTGGTGCACGCTAAGCAAGTGCTGCACCACTGAGCCGCTCCCCCAACCCAAGGGTTGCTTGTTGACCAAAGTCAGTTTTATGTATTTATTTAAATTGCTTTATTGTGTTAAATTGCACACGACATAAAGTGAGCTATTTAAGTATTTTAAAGTGTGCAATTCAGTGGCTTCCAGTATGTCCACGACCTTGTAGAAACATCACCTCTCCCGCGTTGCAAGACATTTCATCACCCCAAAGGAAGTCTCAGCCCCACTAGTGCCTCCTCCACATCGCCCCTTCTTCCTGGCCCTGGAAGCCGCTCATCTGGCTCCCACCCTTACAGATTTGCCCCTTCTGAACATGCCTTAGAAAGAGCCCCACTCCCTATTTGTGTCGTATTTTGGTTATTAGGAACAGGGTTGCTGTATACGTGCGTGTGTGTGTTTTTATTGGAACACCTGTGTTCGGTCCCGTTGGGCATGTATTAAGGAACGAAATCGCTGAGTCATGAGGTGACCCTGTGTTTAACTTGTTGAAGAACTGCCAAAGCCCTTCCTGTCGGTTTTATTTTTCATTAAGAACTATTTCAGGCACGCACAATAGTCCCCCACGTGTCTGTCAGGCTGTCGTGCTGTGGGGGCTGGTGTGTTGCCCTGATGCTGAAAGCTATGCCACTGGTATTTCAGACACCAGCAGGGCCACCCATGGTGGACAGGTTTCAGCTGTGCTTCCAGAGTAAGACAGACTAGGGAGAAGGACCCCGAAGCCCACTCCCAAAACAATTAGCCATTGAGAACCCTTTAAATAGCGGAGAAGCACTGTCAAATATTGTGCTGGGGGATGAGCCCCCCAGGTTGGAACGCATTCAAGGGATGACTGGGGAAGAGTTGCCTCTTCCAAGTAGCGTCAACTATAATGTCAGGAAGGGAATAAAACCCCTGGGACCTCTTTTTGCTGATGAGGCATGACTCAACATGAGGAGGAACACAGTAGCTGCAACAGTGGGCTCAAACATAAAAGGACTGTGTGCATGACACTGTGTCTGGTAGTGTTTCATTCTATTGTACATCGGGTTGCTATGAGTCTGACTCGCCAGCACCTAACAATGACAACAATAGTAATAGTTGAACAATAGTAGCAATAGTAGAATAATAAACATCCACTTAATGGTTCCCAGGTGAAGGAAGAAACAGTCCTGAGCGACCCACGTGCCTCCCCATTCTGTTCCCCACCTCAGGGACCCTCCTGTCTGACGCTAGGGGTGGATCAGCTTCAGCCGTGGTTTCATTTCATTCCTCATTCCACTGATGGAGAAAGAAAACTGTGTCTTTAGTGACCATGCACAGAACACGTTTCTGGTCATGGTTCCCTAAATAATACAGTATGACATCCCTGTTGTTGTTGTTGTTGTTGTTAGGTGCCGTCGAGTCGGTATCTGACTCATAGCGACTCTCTGTACAACAGAGGAAATACTATTGTCAGTGCTTCTCTGCCGTTCATAGGGTTTTCAATGGCAGATTGATTTTTGGGAGGGGGTTGCCAGGTCCTTCTCCCAAGCCTACAGCTTCTGGTGTTCCCAGGCGGTCTCCCATCCAGGTACTAACCAGGCCCAACCCTGCTTAGCTTCCGAGATCTGACGGGATCGGATGCCGCAGGGCTACAGCTGCAGGCACGACATCCCTATGCCAGGCATTTACGTTACGTCAGGCATCCTAAGCCACTTGGGAATGGTTTTCTGAGGGACAGGAGCAGATTTTGTGCCAACTCTGTGCCATTTTACAGACAGGACCTGGGCGTGCTCAGGGTGCTGGAACCAGTGCCACGGGTGTACTGAAGGCCCGTGTGTGTGTGTGTGTGCGTGTGTGTGCGTGTGTGTTGTGTGTGTTGTGTGTGTTGTGTGTTGTGTGTGTTGCGCGTGTGTATGTATTGTGTTGTGTGTGTTGTGTGTTGCGTGTGTTGTGTATTGCGTGTGTTGCGCGTGTATGTGTTGCGCGTGTTGTGTGTGTTGTGTGCGTGTGTGTTGTGTGTGTGGTATGTGTGGGTTGCATGTGTTCCGTGTGTGTTGTGTGTGTTGTGTGTGTTGTTTGTGTGTTGTGTGTGCTGTGTTGTGTGTTGCGTGTGTGTTGCGTGTGTGGACAAACGCATATTTTCACTTGACCGTGTTTTTCCCCTTGAGCTGGCTGCTGCTTAGGTGGTTGGTTGTTATTCTATTGTTACTTTTGTGTATGCCTAAAATATTTCATAATGCAAAATAAAACGCACAGGAAAGGGATTGGCACATCCTGGGGAGTTAAACACACAGTGACCTCGTGACTCAGCAATTTGTTTCCACAATATCTACTCAAATTATGTTCGCAACCCTGTGCGCCGACAGGAGCGCGCACATTCCTCTTTGAGGAGTAGCCATTTTGAAAGCATTTACAGCAGAGTGCTGGAGAAGGACCAAGCTTTCTCTCTCCCAGAGAAACAGCAAACAGGGGAGACCTGGGCTGGGGCAGCAGCTCATGGGTAGAGCCCTTGCCTGGTGTGTGCAAGGCCCTGGGGTCCATCCCCAGCACTGCAGAAAAAGGAAAAAGCAAAACTGCTTGGAAGGAAGAAATTCTGAAAATTCTGAAAAAAACAAAGATCTGTAGAAACCAGAGGAATATGGAATCCAGAAATAAGTAGCCAAGTGTGGTGGTGCACACGTGGTCTCAGCACTAAGGAGGCTGAGGCAGGAGGATCGCAATTTGAGGCCAGAGGCAACCTGCATAACTTAGAGGGTCCCTGCCTCAAGGAAAATAAAAAAGGATCCAGGGGTGCCGCTGAGTGGTAGAGCACACGCAAAGTATGTGCATGGCGCTCGGTTTAATTCAACCCCCAGTCCGGAAAAAAAAAAAAAGTCCTAGCACTTGAGGGACTGAGGCAGAAGGATGGCAAATTCGAGGCCATGCTTGGCTACATAGTGAGACCCTGCCAAAAGAGAGAGAGAGAGAGAGAGAGAGAGAGAGAGAGAGAGAGGAGAGCCGGTGCGGTGGTGCACACCTGTAATCCCAGCGGCTCGGGAGGCAGAGGCAGGGGGATTGCAAGTTCGAGGCCAGAGGCAGTCTGTGTAATTTGGTGAGACCCTGTCTCAAAGAGTAAAAAAATGGGCTGGGGGTGCAGCTCAGTGGCCCAGCACTTGTAAAGTATGCAGGCGCGAGGCCCTGGGTTCAATCCCCAGTATCCCCCCCAAAAGAGAGAGACAGAGGAGAAAGGTGCATGGCATTTCTCTTGCCCTTGTTCTACCCCTTCTTGAAGGCCGTGGCCTTGAAGCAGTAGCAGCCTATGCTGCAGTAGGGACCCTGGTCCCGGCTCTGGAGGGAGCAGAGCCAACCGCATTGGCAGGTTTTGGCACAAGTTGGTTGTAACCTGTCTGGGGGTTGTGGGGAGGTCAGGCCTGGAGGTCTTAGCACCTCCTCCCTTCACTCAGAACTGAGGCTGGGAGGGCGGCGGAGGCCGCTGGGACGCCTGAGGGAATCAGTGTGCAGAAAGCAAGGGGTTGTTTCAGCTCACCGTTTGGGAGGTGTCGTTCCGTGGTCAGTGGCCTGGTTGCTTTGGACCTGTGGTGGGGCGGCACATCGAGGTGGGAGACCACGGTGGAGTCAAACTGCTTCTCCCCTCGAAGTCAGGAAGCAGGAGAAACTGGAAAGGACCGGGTTCCCACAATCCCTTTCCAAGGCCCCGCCCTCGGTGACCTGAGAGCCTCCCACGGGGCTCCACCTCCTGAAGGTTCCATCACCTGCTAAGGGAACCGGTCTGGGGCCACAGTGAACCGGTGGGCCTGTGAGGAATATGCAAGGTCGGATGGGCAGCAGGCGGGCATTGCTTGCAAACACTACACGATGAACTTACAGACTCTGAGGTTTTCCCCAGTCGAAACATACCACAGAACAAGGTGTGTGGTGCAGGCCTCTCATCCCAGCACTTGGGAGGCTGAGGCAGGAGGATCACACCTTCCAGGCCAGCCTAGGCCTCCAGAGATCCTGTCTCCAAAACAAACAGAAAAGGAGTATGGGAGAAATTAAGGTACTCTTAGATAAGAAAAAGCTGAAGAAGTAATTCAAAGATATATAGGAACATATATGCACTAAACAACACTAGTTCAAAATATAGAAAGCAAACATTGACAGAACTGAAGGGTGAAACAATTCTCCAATAATAATTTGCAACTTCCACGTCTTGGGTTTTTTTTGTTTTTGTTTTTTTTTCTGTACTGGGGGTTGAGCCCAGTGCCTTGTGCTTGCATGCTTTGCAAGTGCTGTACCACTGAGCTCCACCCCCAGCCCATTAAAAAAAATTTTTTTTGAGACAGGGTTTCGCTAAATTACACAGACTACCTCTGGTCTTGAACTTGTGATTCTCTTGCCTCTGCCTCCGGAGTTGCTGGGATTACAGGCGCCCGCCACCTCACCCAGCCCCCCTTTTTTTTTTCTGAGACAGGATTCTCTATGTAGCTAAGGCTGGTCTCATAATTCTGCCTCCACCTCCTGAGTGCTGGGATTACAAGTGAGCACCACCAAGCTTGACAGTACCTCACTTTTAATAATGAATAGACCATCTTGACAGAAGATCAGTAAGAACTATGGAGAGTTAAATAACACTACAGACCAAGCAGAACTAATAGACATATGTAGAACGAATCATCTGATAACAACAAAATACATATTCGCCCCCATTGGAACATTCACCAGGATCCACCATATGACAGGTCACAGAACAAGTCTTAATAAATGTAAAAATACTGAAATCATACAATAAGTCTCCTCCAACCACAATCAAATGAAGCTAGAAATCAATACTAGAAGGAAAATGCTAAACTTTATCAATAAGAATATATTAAATAAGATGCTGAAATAATGGGCCAAAAAAGACATTGGGAAGGAAATTGGAAAAAAACTAAGCAATGAATGAAAACAAAAACACAGTACACTAAAACTTATGAGATGCAGTAAAGGCAATGCTTGTAGGGAAAATTATAGCTGTAAATGCCTACATTATAAAAGAAGAAAATTCTCAGACCAATACTCACATTTACACCTTGAGGAAGTAGAAGAAGAGGCAGCTAAATTTAGAACTAGTAGAAGAAAGGAAATAATAAAGATTAGAGCTGAGATAAAATACAGAGTTGAGAAACAGTGGTATCAGTGAAACCAGAAATTGCTTCTTTGAAAAGATAACAAACTCAGCAGGTGTGGTGGCATATGCCTCCAACATTCCCAGCACTCTGGAGGCAGAGACAGGAAGATGACAATTTCAAGCACAGCCTGGGCCCCCTAGAAAGACCCTGCCTCAAAAAACAAGGAAAAAAGATAAGCTTGACCTTTCACTAAACTTGCACTTTAAAAAATGGGAGAAGATGCAAATAACTAAAATCAGAAACAAAAGTGGAGACATTACTACTGACCCTACAGAAATGAAGATGAATAGAATGCCATGAACAAGTGTATGCCCACAAACTAGATAAGCTCAATGCAAATGCCTACTAACATTCAAATTACCTAAACTGAATCAAGAAGAAATGGAGAAAGGGAAAATCTCAACAGATCTATAAGAAATAAAGAGCTGGAATCACTAATCAAAAAACTTCTAGCAAAGGAGAGTCTAGGAGAAGATGGTTTCACTGGTGAGCTCCATCAGACATGTTGGTTTGTTCTTTCTTTTTTTGAGACAGGGTCTCTTTGTGTAACCCAGGCTGGCCTTGAACTTGAGTGGATCCTCCTTCCTCAGCCTCCTAAGTGCTCAGATTATAGGTGAGTGCCACTACACCTGGCATTCTACCAAATATTTATAGGATAATTAATACCAATTCTTAGCAAACTCTTCCAAAAAATAGAAGAAGTGGGAATACTTCTAATGAGGTCAGTATTGTCCTTATTCATTCATTTATCTCTTTTCTTTCTTTCCTTCTTTTTTTCTTTCTTTCTCTCCCTCCTTTTCTTCCTCTTTCTTCCTTTCTTTTCTTTCTTTCTTTCCTTTTCTCTTTTCTTTCCTTCTTTCCTTCCCTCCTTCCTTTCTCCCTCCCTTTGTTTCTTTCTTTCTTTCCACTCCCTTGATAAGGTCTCATTCTGAAGCCCAGCCTGGCCTCAAATTCGATATCCTTCTGCTTCAGCCTCCAGAGTGCTGGGATTACAGGCATGTGCCTGTATGCCCATTTATTACCCTTATTATAAAGTTAGATAAAGATGATACAAGAAAACTTCAGAGTAATATCCCCTACAAATATGAGGTATGATTAAAAAATATAGTGAATGTTTAAATTAAAACAGTTTATTACAACGAAAGACACACTGCCATGAATCCCCCTCAGAATACTTGGTCTGGCTTTGAGCCTTATCCCATCCTTCTTGCCACTTTCAGAAGCAATCCCTGAGGTCCTCTTCCGTGGGTGTCTTGAGTTGCACTGCTGTGGCTGCCTTGATGTCCTGAATCGATTCAAAATGTTTACCTTTTGTCGTCATTTTGACTTTGTGGAAGAGCCGGAAGTTACACAAGGCCACACCAGGTAACTAAAGTGGATGAGCATGCACTGTCATGTTTTTGCTTGGCAGACACTGGCCTACCACGATCAGTGTGTGGCATGGAGCGCTGTCATGACGGAGGATGGAACTGAAGACGTTCCCAAAAGACAACTGCCAGAACTACCTCAGAAAGTGACCAGAAGGGCGGCAGGGTGTATTTGAAGCCAAGGGGGAGTATTTTGAGGGAGGGTAAAGGCAATCTCGCATGCGGCCATAGCCCTGTGGCGTCTCATCCCGTCAGATCTCCGAAACCAAGCAGGGTCGGGCCTGGTTAGTCCTTGGATGGGAGACCGCCTGGGAACACCAGGTGCTGTAGGCTTGGGAGAAGGACCTGGCAACCCCCTCCCAAAAATCAATCCGCCATTGAAAACCCTAAGAATAGCAGAGAAGCACTGACAGTAGTGTTTCACCTGTTGTACAGAGGGTCGCTATGAGTCGGAGGGTGCAGCTCAGTGGTCCAGCACTTGCAGAGCATGCAGGCGCGAGGCCCTGGGTTCAACCCCCAGTACTGTAAAAACAAACAAACAAACAAACAAACAAGCCCTGTGGAGACGCAGACACCAGAGGCCAGAGGCCAAGATTGGACTGATGCGTCCACAAGCCAAGGGATGCCAAGGACTGATGGAGCCACCAGGAGCCAGGAAAAGGGCCTGGGGCAGATTCTCCCTAAGATGCTGTGAAGGAACCACCTCTGCTCCCACCTTGATTTCAGGCTTGTGACCTTCAGAAACGTGAGACAATATGTATTTTTTTCTTTTTTCTTTTCCTGTCTGCTGGGGATAGAACACAGGGTCTCACGCATGCTCAGATGTTGCTGAGAAATAGACCACAGGGCCTTGCGCATGCTCAGATGCGGCTGGTGCTGGAACCAAAGTCCTCACGCATGCTCAGGAGACACTGCGGCAGGAACCCAGAATCTGCGCATGCTCAACCGCTGCTGGGGCGATGGAACCAGCGCTCTTGACTGTTGTGGCTGCCTTTGCCTGTTGTGGCTGCCTTGAGTGTGAGCCGGGAAGAACCTGGGTCTCGCGCATGCTCGGTAGGCGCTGTGCTGCTGCGCTGCAGCCTCAGCCTTAATTTCTGTTGTTTTAAGTCACCAATTTGTGATCATTACTATGACAATCCCAGAAAATAATGCGATTTGCTCATTTTTCTGCCTCGTTTTTTTCCCTCTTGGGCTTGGTGACATCTGTGAGGCCTTCAGATTTTCTGGAAACTTCTCCCAGTTCTGCTAAATGCACGGCAGGCATCTTCTTTACCTTTTTAATTTCTTTGTGGATTTATTGATATCTAAAAGCTTGAAATACGTGGCTTGCAGCCGTAGCCCTGCGGCGTCCGATCCCGTCAGACCTCGGAAGCTAAGCAGGGTCCGGGCCTGGTTAGTCCTTGGATGGGAGACCTCCTGGGAACACCAGGTGTTGTGGGCTTGGGAGACGGACCAGCAAGCCATTCCCAAAAATCAATCAGCCATTGAAAACCCTATGAACAGCAGAGAAGCACTGACAATAGTGTTTCACCTGTTGTGTGTAGGGTCACTGAGAGTCAGACATGGACTCGATGGCACCTAACAACAACAACAACAAAGTTTGAAATTGCTGGGCGCAGTGGCGCATGCCTGTCATCCCAGTGACTTGGAAGCCTGACGCAGGAGAATCTCAGGTTCGAGGCCAGGGGCAGCCTGTGGAATTTAGCGAGACCCTGTGGCAAAGTAAAAATAAAAGAGTGGTAGCATGCACCTTTAATCCCAGTGACCAGGGAGGTGGAGGCAGGAAGATGGAAAGTTCAAGGCCAGAGGGGAGCCTGCATAAAATACGAAGTAAAAAATGGACTGCGGGTACAGTTCCGTGGTTGTGCTCTTGCAAAAAAAATTACACGTGAGGCTCTGGGTTCAACCCCCAGTACTAGCAAAAAATAAATTAAAAAATAAATGAAGGGCTTTGGGGGGGGTAGCCAGTGGTAGAGATCTTGCAAAGTGTGTGTGAGACCCTAGGTTCAACCCCCCTCTCAATGGCAGATTGATTTTTGGGAGGGGATTGCCAGGTCCTTCTCCCAAGCCTACAGCTTCTGGTGTTCCCAGGTGGTCTCCCATCCAGGTACTAACCAGGCCTGACCCTGCTTAGCTTCCGAGATCTGATGGGATCGGATGCCACAGGGCTATGGCTGCAGGCAGGTTCAACCCCCAAGTATCGCTAAATACATACATACATACATACCTACAACTTGAAATTGCAACTGAGCCTATTAACTGTCCCCCCAGCCCCCGAATTTTCCTGTTGTTCTAGTCGGGGGCAGGTTTGGTTCACCAGGCAAGGCAGGAAGCTCAGGGCTTGCTTGTCACCCGGCCGGGGGTCACCTCCCTTTCCTTCGGAGCCCCTGCATGCAGGGCAATCGTCCCAGGGGGTGGTGGCAGCTGAGTGTGACTCAGCAGACCGGGGGTGGTGGGGGACGGAAGTGGTCAGCTCAGCCCCTCAGTGGGACCGGCTGTGCGGGTTCCTGGCCAGGCAGGAAGCAGGTCAGCTGAGGCGACCGCCAGGAGGGCCCCAGGTGGCTCCTGTCCCCACCCCCTGCGCCTGTGTACCCGGCATCCTGGTTTACGTACTTGCTCCCGTAACCCTGCTAACTGCCACGGGCATTTATGAAGCACCTGCTGGATGCCAGGCCCTGGGTGGTGCGGAAGAGTGTCAGCTGTGTGTCACAAGGGGAAACTGAGGCCCACAGCAGGGCAGACCCATGCCTGGTTCACCTGACATCCCAAATCCTCGTCTTTGGCCGCCCAGGGCTTTCTCTGCCCCTTGGTGACCTCAGCCTACATGTGAGGCCTCGAGAGACCAATTGTCTGGCTAGTCTCTACCTTGCCAGTCCCTCTGCATCTCTGCCTGTCTCTGTCTCCATCTGTCTCCGCTGAACGCCCTCACCAGGCTGACCCACCCCTTCCCATTTCCAGGGCACCTGGACACGTCCGGGCAAGTCTGGGGCACTGCTCGTAGAAGCTGCTGATTGCCTAGGGACATGTTGCAAGAACCAGAAGGCAGGCGCCTGAAGGTCACAGGCAGAGTGGGGGAAGGACTCCTTTAGGATCTCTGGAACCAGATTTTGCCCTTTTGATTGACACAGTGGCTGCAACAATGGGCTCAAGCACACACACACAAAAATCTTGTGCATGGCACATTGTCGGGAGTGTTCTGTTCTGTTGTACATTAGGTTACTATGCGTCAGACCTGACTTGACACCACCTAACAGTCTCATCCCTACCCAGGCCTCTCACACTTGATGAGCTCCTGAGACAGCTTCTCATCTCCCCCCAAACCTGGGGTTTTGAAAGATGCATAGGAGTTCTCCAGGTTTAAAGGAGGGGCTTCTTGGAAGAGGGGGTGAGGAAAATTGAGACAGCCTGGGGTCGCCAGAAATGAGGGAACAGGGGTTCAGATGTCCAGCAGTGGAGCCCGCTTCCTCTGGGGGTAAAAGGGAGCCATGGCAGGCATAAGACACCCTGAAGTCCAGAGTCTAAGATCCCTAGCTTGGAGTAGGGCCAGGAGTCCACAGGCAAGAGCTGAGAGAAACCTCTATGAATGAGGCTGAAGCTGGCCTCCCTGCCTCCTGCCTGGGACCCTCTGACAACCTGCACCTCTGCCATCACCACTTGGACCTCTGCACCTTCCTGCCAGCACACGGCTGCTTGATCGTGCTGTGTCCCCAGCCCACGGCCCAGCGCACTTTGTAAGTGACAAGAAGGCTGTGAGCCGCGCAGCCCCAGGGCGAGGGGCCTCCTGAAGCGGGAAGTCCTGCTGCTTTCCCGTGCCTCTCTGCGCCCCCTGCTGGCGTCAGCAGGGAACGCACAGCGCTCACCTCTCCTGCATCTACCAGCCCTGGCGCAGTGCAGGGCCAACCTATCCTCCTCCCCTCATGGAACAAGTCAGTTGCTACCAAAGCGTGATGTGATGGCCGGTGCACAGGCAGCTGTAGGAGGCAGGGGAGGCCCTGAGCATCCAGGAGGGTCATGAGGACTTGTGAACTGAAGATCTCTAAGGAAGCTGCATCTATATTAAGGGCTTTATTTTTATTTTTATTTTGGAAACAGGGTCTCCCTGTGTAACCCAGGGTGGCCTAGAACTCACCACCCTCCTGCCTCCGCTTCTGGAATGGGGAGATGCCAGGTGCCACCACCACCCTGGCTAAACTATCTAGAGAATGCTTGCCCTTCCCTAGGAACATTGAGATTGTGGAGAAACGGGACGTTTCACATCTAGCGCGAGAGTCGCTTTGGGCTAGCTCGTGCCATCTAGTAGCCAATTACCTTAATTGGCATCTGGCCGAGTCCTATGCGTGACTAGTGGGGAAATTGCTAAGCTTTGCGCCTCCAGCCTCAGCCAGCCCTAAGGCTAAGAATGTGATCAGGTCACTTCTGAAACCCACAGGAGAGGTTTTCCCGCTCTGCGGCACCCTGCCCGCCCCATGCTGCCACCGGGGTATTTGGTAAATGCATTGATTTATGTCTTCCACGTCTTCTGTAATTACAAACATTCGTGTCACCCCTTCCACAGTGGAATGTGCCCATGAGGGCCACCTGAATCTGTGCTCGCAGGCAAGGTCATGCCCATTTGACTTGGAATAAACTTTCTTTTTTCCTTTAAAAGACAATTGGTCCGCCGGGTGCGGTGGCGCATGCCTGTCATCCCAGCGTCTCGGGAAGCAGAGACAGGAGGATCGAAAGTTTGAGACCAGAGGCAGTCTGTGTAACTTACCGAGACCCTGTCTCAAAAAGTAAAAAAAAATGGGCTGGGGGTGCAGCTCAGTGGTCCAGCACCTGCAGAGCATGCAGGCGCGAGGCCCTGGGTTCAACCCCCAGTACTGCCCCCCCCCAAAAAAAAGGAGAGACAGATAGACAGACAGACAGAGTGTTGTTATTTTATGTGGGCAGGTTGTATTGATTAAGCAATGACAATGTACCAGGCACCAGGTTATGGCTGAAAAACCAGAATGTCATTGAATTGTCATAAATTCCACTGAGGTACTGAGGTAAGGGGAAACTGAGGATACAGGAAACAGCACGAGGCCCAGATCCCTCCTTGGGCTTCTGGTAGCCTTTAGAATAAGGCCCAGAATTCCGGGGGCAGTGGCCACACCAGCAATCCCAGTGCTCAGGAGGCTGAGGCGGGAGGATGGCGAGGCCCAGGCCAGCCTGGGCTACATATCAAGACCTTGCGTCCAAAACCACAAAATAGCTGGGTGTGTGGCTCAGAGGTAGAGCACTTGCCTAGCATGCGTGAGGCCCTGGGTCCCATTGCCAGCACAAAACATAATAAATAAAAATAAGAAATGGGGATTAGTGGAAGGTAGTCGGATCCTTATTCCACGCAGCACCTTGGACAGGATTTATATCGTTCTCTCCAGACCCTGGTGGGTTCCCCCAAGACTGGGTCATTATAAAAAGAGAGAGCCAATCCCGGCATCGTGCCACACGCTTTTGGTCGCAGGTACTCAGGAGGCTGAGGCAGGAGGATCGCATGAGGCCGCAAGTTCAAGGCCCGCGTGGGCCACGCAGTGAGACCCCGCCTGCGCATGCGCAGCCTCTGAGTCTCTCCTGATTCTTGTCGCACCTTGCCCCGCCTCCCTCTTCCCTGTGATCCCATGACATCACTACCACACAAGGACACACGGAGAATGACGTCATCCAACTGTTTTATTTGCTTTTTCCAGTATCAGATTTGGGGTCTCCCGGAGCCCAGCCCCAGGTGCAGCCTGGCAGACCCTTCTCTGCTGCAGGGGGCCACGGGGGGCTTTGGATGAGGCACTGGCAGGAGCTCCGGGGGTCAGAGAGAGGCCTGGTGGGCCAGGCTCTCCTTTGGGGCAGAAAACTCGGTCACCTGCATCCTGGGGGCTGTCCCAGAAGGGAATGGAGGACAAGGTAAAACCCTGAGATGGGGGTGGGGCAGGAGCCAGTCGGGTCCCCCTGGGAAGGCGGACAGTGAACCCTGCTTTCCACGGCCCAGGTGGGGCCTCCCTGGCATCCAGCCATTGCTGGGACACCACAGTGTCAGGACAAAAAGGCCTCATGTCCCAGCCCCAACCCCTGTGCATGGCTAGGGACACCTGGGCCCAGGCAGACAGCAGACACTGCCACCCAGTGCCAGCGCCAGGGCCCCGTACCCTTCTTTGTGCCTTGTGGGTACTGGCGACAGGCAGGCACTTTTGTGGGGCCGTGGCCAGCCGCGTGGGGCTGGGGAGGAGGAGAAGGATTTGGTGGCAAACAGTCCCAGAGTCTGTGACAACCGCCCGGGACACCAGGGGACCGAATCTGTTGGCAGGTGTGCTTAGCGTCCATGTAGGACTAGGTTTCCAGACACGGCCGTTGACCGATGCCTGCCCCCCTGTGGCCCTTGGGTCTTGGGGGGACTTTGTTGCTGACCTGCTTCCTCATTGAAGAAGTAAAATAACGTTCCCCTCTCGTCCGGCGGCGCCAGGCCCTGCCAAGGCACTTGTGCTGGTTGAAGGCACGTTTAATCCAGGGTATTGAAAAGAAGCCCTTTACCATGGGCAGGGGCGGTGGGGGGGGGGGGGATGGTTGGTGGCCTCGTGACGCCCCCTGCCGCCACTAGCAACCCACAGGGCTGAGGGATGGCGCTCTGGGTAGAGGCTGGGGCCGGAGAAGAATGAGGCTTTGTCTCCACTGACTTCTGTGCAGACATGCAGAGGGGTGGGGAGGTCAAAGGTCAACAGTCTAGACAGGGGGAGCAAAGGAGGGGGGGCGGCTTCCCTGAGCAGCCGGAGGTCACCCCCGGGTGCGTGCGCGCACGCCAGCTGGGCCATCAGACAAAAAGCCGCCTCTACTCTGCCTCTGCAGCCTTCCCCCAGCCCCAGTGGACCCCTTTCTGTTCTAGAGTTTTGTTTTTTTGGGTTTTTTTTGGGGGGGAGGGTACTGGGGGTTGAACCCAGGGCCTCGCGCCTGCGTGCTCTGCAAGTGCTGGACAACTGAGCTGTGCCCCCAGGCCATTTTTTTGCTTTTTGAGACAGGGTCTCGCTAAGTTACGCAGACTGCCTCTGGTCTCAAACTTGCGATCCTCCTGCCTCCGCCTCCCAAGCCGTGTTCTAGAGTTTTCTGTACCAGCAAAGAACAAGGCAGGAGGTTCCTCCTCCTTGGCGGAGCTACTCCAAAGACTTGGAGCCCAGAGGGAAGCCTGGATCCCCCGCATGGCCTCTCGGGGCTCTGGCTCTCCGAGCAGCCTGGGGGCGTTCACTGTTCCTGCCCTGAGTGGGGCGGGTGGGCCTGGCGGCCCCCGGGGGCCTTGAGTTCCTCCTTTTCCTTGCCTTTCTCTCCCTCTGTCTCCTCCGCCCTATTCCACCATCCCTTGTCCCATGCCCACACCGTATTCCTCATCCTGACTCAGTTAAGCTGCCTGTCCTCAGCAACTCTCTGTACCTACTGAGCCCCGCCCACCCAAACTCCTCCCACTCAAAGGGCCCCGCCCACTCCAAAGGCCCCGCCCACTATACCCCTCGCCCCGCCTCCACCCCCTCCTGAGTCTCTGAAAATAAGTGGGGAGAGGGGATTGGGCTTGGCCACTTGGTTCTCCCTCCTCACACGTGGACGTTTTACAGCAAGACGCACCAAACGCAGACAGACACGCCATGGCATGAATGAACAATGACTTGCACCAAGCGATTGAAAAAAAAAAATCAATGAGGAAATCAAAAGCCTTGGGGCGCGTGTGGAGTGTTTAATGGGTGTCTGATTCATAGAAAACGAGGCGAATGCTGTGCACCATGGATTGATGATAGAACTCAGGCTCAGCTGGGGGAGGAGAGGCTGAGCCGGGAGAAGGATCGGCCAGTTATGTGTCTGGGCCCCTGAATCACACAGGGGAGTCAACAGAATGAGAGAAAGATGGGGCGGGCGCTCAGCTCGGCCCAGTGTGGACCCTGCTCCCTCCCTGCCCTCCTTCCTGCCCCGCTCGGATCTTTGAGGGGCAGATGGAGCTTAAAATTGTTCTGAATGAGACATTGGGGGAGCCGGGCGCGCCAGCCACGCCTGGGATCCCAGTGCTCAAGAGGCTGAGGCGGGAGGATGGTGAGTTCCAGGCTAGCCTGGTCTCGCGAGACTCTGTCTCAACCTCGCCAGATCTCATCTCCAGGTGGGGGCGGAGCCAGGCACAGTGGCCAGGCCTCCAATCCCTGAGCTCAGGAGGCTGAGGCGGGAAGATCATGAGTTCGAGGTCAGCCTGGGCTACACAGAGACTGTCTCAAAAAAGAAGAAGTGGAAGAGGAGGCTCGAGTCTCGAGTCCCCCACATTCAAAAGAACCCTAACTCCTGCTCCTGGAATCGGCCTGAGCAGATGCAGTGACGTCTCACATTCGGGATTGCTCAGCAGCCTCAGAGGCTCTGGGGACGGCAAGGGGACAGTTCTGGCACAGGGAGGGGACAGCAGAGTCCCAATCACATTAGCCCGCTGGCTACAGTCCACACTCCCTGCTGTCCAGCACAGACGCCGCATCACCCACCTGCACCATTTCCCCCTCCGCATAAAACTCAAGATCCAGGAACCGTGCTCCACAAAACCCACCAACTGGCTCCCCAACCAGCAGCCCTGCGGCTCATCAGAGGCGGGTGGGCGGCTGTGGCCCAGGATGGGGGAGACGGGTCTGCTGGGGAGGAAAACGACAAACCTCAGCCACCGAGAAGGAACCGGGCACCTGTCACCAGCAGCACTCAGCCCCGAGCCGCCTGCCAGCAGGGACCAAGCTCGGAAAACGATAAAGCCGCGCTTCCTCAGGACGAGAGCGGGGGCCCCCCAAGCAGGCGTCGTGCTCCGCTGGCTTCGGCATTGCGGCGGCCTCCCTCTGTCCTGGACAGGGGTCGGGTTCAGGCTGCCTTTAGCGCCCTCCCCGCCCCTGCATGGGAAGTTCCAAGCCAGCAGGCAGTGACATAAACCCCTTCTGGAGTCCTGGGCGAGGCTCCAAAAACCATCCAGGTGAAACCCACTGGCTGGCGAGCGGGCACCTGCTGCGACATGCCGGGGCATGCGGAGCCCCTCCGAGCCGCCCGAAGGGCGCCGTGAAGCTGTCCCCGCGCTGAGATCGGGAAAATCCAGGCAGATGTTGGGTGAGGCTCCAGCGGGGCTGGCGGTTTATAGATTTTTTTCAGAAAGTCACAGGCAGACAGGATCTCCTTTCCCAGGGCTGCAGGGGGCCCCGCGGGGCCAGCACACAGCTGGGGTGTCGAAGGGCCAGGCCGTTGGTGGCCACACCTGAGAACTGGCTGTGCGCCCCGTTCCTCACTGTAAGGAGGCCTGGAACCAATATGTGGCACCCTAAGTCCAGCTTTCAAGGCGGGAGGCAGAAGAGGCCGCCCTCCAGGGAAAAGACAAGACCTTCTTACGGTTGCCTAAAACCAAAGTTTTAACAAAGGGAATATAAATTACTTTGTCTTGAGCTACTGCTATTGTTTGAAAAAAGGAAGAAAGAAAACAGAAAAAGAGAGACGAGAAAAGAAACCAGGCGTGGGGGCGCCCCAGTGTGGTCCCAACACTCGGGAGGCTGAGGCGGGAGGATCGCAAGTTCAAGACCACCCTGGGCTGGATTGCAACACCTTGTCTGAAAACAAAGAAAGGTAGGTGCAGTGGTGCCGCATGCCTGTCATCCTAGCAACTCGAGAGGCTGAGGCAGGAGGATCGCAGGTTTGAGGCCAGAGGCTGCCTACGTAATTTAGTGAGACCCTGTCTCAAGATAAAAAGGCGCTGGGTTCAACTCCCCCAAGTACCACAGGAAAAATCAATAAATAAAACTAAAAAGAAAGATGAGGAAAGGAAAAGAGAGAGGGGGAGATGAAAAGAGACAAGGGGCGGCCACATGGCAAGGCAGGTCCATCCAGGGCTGCCCAGGCTGGGGGAAATGGTTTAGGAACACGACTTTTCAGGACACTTTTCAATTTGAGAAAATCAGTCACGGGCCGAGTGATCTCTAGAATTCCTTCACCCCCAGACTCAGAAAAGTGGAGGAACAGGTGGCTCGGGCCGTGGGCCTGAGGCACAAAAATCCACCTGCCCACGGTTCCCTGTGGAAAATCCAGACCCGCCACCAGCCTGCCAGCCACAGCGGCTGTTTTCCCAAACACACAGGGCCCTAGAGACACATCTTCAGCCACGGCCTTCGAATCACCCGGAGCTTCTGAAGAGAAAAAGGAAGAGGAGTTGCGTAAATCAGAATCCTGCAGCCACATCGGATCCGTGGCCCACGGGCGTGGACTTCCCGGTCGAGCCCTGGTGGGGCGGGCGTCCATCTTGGGGTCCCCTGCAGGAACGAGATCTTGGGAGGAGCGGCCCTTAGTGTTTGTGGCAATAGCTGATGTCGCCTTCGGATTTCTCCAGCACGTCCAGCATCTCCTCGATGATGGCCCGCAGCGCCCGGCCCAGCTGGCCCGCGTTGTAGGGCTTGCCCAGCGGGGGCACGTGGACGAACGCCGACCGGCCGTGGCTCTGGTAGAGGGAGGTGTAGTAGGTGAAGTCGCACAGGTACCTAGGCCGCAGGCAGAACGACACGGGGTCAGGGGCAACGCTCAGACCCACGGGGCAGCCTCTACTGGGGTTCGAATCTGAAAGGGCCCCCAAAGGCATGTGCTGGTGACGTGGTGGTCCCCAGCCTGGGGAGCTCCCGGGGGGCGGCGGAGCCTTTAAGAGGTGGAGCCTAGTGGGAAGAGGTTACATCGCTGGGGACGGAGCCTTGAAGGGAACAATGGGACCCTGGCCCCCTCTCTATGGCTGTCTTTCTCCTTCATCTTCTCTTTCTGTGGTGGAGATGGGTCTTGCTATGTAATCCATGCGGTCCTCCATATTGAGATCCTCCTGCCTCGGCCTCCCAAGTGCAAGGATTATGGGCGTGGCCACTCGGCTCCGCCCCCTCCTGGAGAGGAGATCTCGCGAGGTTGACACAGGGTTCCGCAAGACCCAGGCTGGCCTGGAACTCGGGATTCTCCCGCCTCGGCCTCCCAAGTTCAGGGATTATGGGCGTGGCCACTCGGCTCCGCCCCCTCCTGGAGAGGAGATCTCGCGAGGTTGACACAGGGTTCCACAAGACCCAGGCTGGCCTGGAACTCGGGATTCTCCCGCCTCGGCCTCCCAAGTTCAGGGATTATGGGCGTGGCCACTCGGCTCCGCCCCCTCCTGGAGACGAGATCTCGCGAGGTTGACACAGGGTTCCACAAGACCCAGGCTGGCCTGGAACTCGGGATTCTCCTGCCTCGGCCTCCCAAGTTCAGGGATTATGGGTGTGGCCACTCGGCTCCGCCCCCTCCTGGAGAGGAGATCTCGCGAGGTTGACACAGGGTTCTGCAAAGCCCAGGCTGGCCTGGAACTCAGGATCTCCCGCCTCGGCCTCCCGAGTGCTGGGATCCCAGGCGGGGCCGCCGCGCCCGGCTCCTCTCTTTCTGCTTTCTGTTTCCTGGCGGCAATGAAGTGAGCAGCGAATCTCTGAGCCCGCGAGCCGCAGTCAGCCTGTTCTCCTTGGCCCTTCATTGTCTTAGGTGTTTGGTCACAGTGACAGAGGCGGGGTAGCACAGCAGCCACGGGGACCCAGGGGAAAAGCCCTCCCCCTCAGCCTGTCCTTCAAGGTGATGAACGACTTCCTGCTCCTCAAGGTGGTTACCATGGCAGAACCCCCACTACGCCAAATGCTGGTGCCCACACGGAGAGGCGGGCTGAGGGTGGGGCTGTCCCTCAGGGCAGGCAATCTGTCAGGCTAGTACAATTATAATTGCACAGACCTTTCAACCTGGTATTACGGGGTTCTAGAATTCACCCTGGACAACCATCTACCTAATGACATAAGAAATCACAAACATGGACATTCCCTGTGGGATTATGGGTAAAACCAAAAAACAGAGGGCAGTTGAAATGTCCACTAATGGGAAGTGGCTTAAAAACTCTGGTTTATCCACCCAGTGGAATACTATGAAGCTCTGTACAAGGAGCCCTACATGTCTATCAGCTTGTCACGCTGTGGGGGCTTGCGTGTCGCTGGGATGCTGAAAGTTATGCCACTGGAATTTCAGATGTCAGCAGGGCCACCCATGGTGGACAGGTCTCAGCTGAGCTTCCAGACTAAGACAGACTAGGGAGTAGGACCCTGCAGCCCACTCCTGAAATAATTAGCCACTGACAACCCTATGAGTATCAGAGAAGCACTGTTAAATACAGTGCCAGAAAATGAGCCTCCCAAGTTAGAAGGCATTCAAGAGACGACTGGAAAAGAGCTGCCTCCTCAAAGTAGAGTCAACCTTCATGACAGGAATACAGTAAAGCTCCCGGGACCTCCTTTTGCTGATGTGGCACAACTCAAAATGAGAAACACAGTATCTGCGACAGTGGGCTCAAGCATAAAATGACCGTGTGCCTGGTATAGCGTCAGGAAGCATTTTATCCTATTATACATAGGGTCCTTATGAGTCAGATCTGACTCGACTGGCTTCCAGCATCACCACCGTGTAGAAGCAAGGCAGTAGATCTGCCGGGAAATGGCAGACTTGCCAAGATGCCCATTGACGCCAAGATGTCCACAGGTGAAAACTGAGGACGGGCATTTTTAAGAAAATGAAAACAAAGTAAAAGAACACACAATCCTAAATTAGCATGCTAAATATATAGACAGTCGTCCCTTGGAATGCATGCGAGATGGGTCCAGGATCCCCAAAACTGCACATGTTCAAGCCCCTTATGTCACAGGATGCGGTATTCACACAGAACCTGTGTACACCCTCCTGTATGAATGGAATCATCTCCAAATGACCTGCGATAGCTGATACAAGGTAAATGCTGCGTAAAAGGTTCTTACATTGCCTTGCCTGGGGGATCATACAGAAAATCTCTGTTCATGGACAGTCAAGGGAGATTTTTCTCTGAATAGTTTTAAAATACTGTGGTTGGGTGAATTCACAGATGTGGAACCAGCAGATACAGAGACTGACTATACTTAGCTCCGTGCCTCACGCACACTGAGTTCTTGGCCCAAAGACACTAAAGTCTACAGACTTGTGTTGCTTGTTCAGCACCAGGCTCTGTCCGTGGGGGGAAATCCCTGCTTACACCCACTCCAAAGGGCCCACGGTGCCCCACCTGCCAGCGTCCTGCGAGATGGTCACCGACACATCCAGACCCAGCGTGGTGACTCTCTTGCACACAGCATCCATATCGATGATGGAGTCGATGCTTTCGGGCCCATCTTCCACGCAGCACTGGGAGCCCGGGCAGAAGCGGCAGTTGTCCAGTCCCTTATAGCCTTTGTTATGTCCGCACTTCTCCAGTGTGACTGTGGTCGCCATGCCTGACACCCCAACATGGACCACCAGCTGTAGACAGATGGGCAGGGCTTAGCACACCTGGCCAAGGTACTGGAGGTGTCCTCAGGCCCAGGAGACACCAGCACCCTCATTGGACTATGCCTGGGGTTATATTGTTTCTGACTTCTTGCTGCTAGAACAGACTCTGCAGACACTCTTTCAGAAAGGTATGCCAAGCAAAACACAAAAGAATGTGAAACATCCAAGGGTGCTCATTGCATCTTTGTTTACTGTTACAATCAAATACTAGAAATGACTTAACTAGCTGTACAGGGAGGTTGCTAAATAAATACAAAACTATTATACAGTTGTTAAAATGCCAAAGACAGTTTTATATGGAACGATCTTCAAGACATACAGCCAAACGCAAAAGGCCAGGTATAACTTCCAGGCAGCTAGTCATAAAATTATCAAAGATGTAAAAAGACACTTACTTCAAAGTTAAATTTATAGAAGTTATATTCGAATCTGCCTGCCACTTCCAACCATCCCCCACAAGGAAACAAAAGCAAGACAAAGCCTAGAAACAAATGTGTCAAATAATAGAAGATGGTTACTTTAATTCCTAAAAGTTACCTAGCCATTAAAATAACAACATTCAAGGAGACATTTTAAGGACTCAGGTCCTTAAATTCTCATTAATACCATAGTTTTGAAAAGCGGGTTACCAAATTGAATAGTTTAACCTCAGCTTTTGCTACTTATTATTTTCTGATGTTTGTTCTTTGTAGGCTTATACACAGATAGGGCACTCAAATAAAACGAAAAAGAAAAAGAAAGAAAACCAACACAACTATGTGAACATTTAAAATTTAGGTTGAAGGGCAAGGGTGTGGCCCGGTGATAGAGGCTGGCTGAGCATGAGACCCTGGGTTCCCTCCTGGAGACAGAGGGAAAAAAGGGGCGAGGTGCGGGGGAGGGAGGGAGGACGTGGGGAGTTTGGCCCACATCACGCAGGTCTGTCTGAGAACACTCTAGGATGCTCCCTGTTCCCACAGTGATGAAATCGCCTAATGACTCATCTCAGACCATATCCTGTTATTAAGCAACTCATGACTGTATTTCCGTGCTTTTTTGCTTTTTTCTGTTTTATGTCGTTGCTTTGTTTTTTCGTACTGGAGGTTGAACCCAGGGCATCACATGTGCTGGACAAATGCACTCCCCGAGCCGCACCCCCACGCCCCTCTTTTTTTATCTTGAGACAGGGTCTCGCTAAGTCACACGGGCTGCCTCTGGCCTCGAAATCGCCATCCTCCTGCCCCAGCCTCTGGAGTCACCTAGGATTGCAGGCATGCATTGCCGCACTTGGCACTTAACAAAACCAAAAGCTGGACTAAGACAAGATTATACAGATGCAGCAGGGCGGGGCGGGGAGGGGACCCCACTTACAACCTACACAGTGTCTCCCTGATCCTCCAGGTCCCCCTGTGTAAGAAAGATGGGCAAAATCTGCCCAAGAGCAGAGCAGAGGGCTCGTCAGGAAGGAATATTGCTGGCCAGAACCCAAAGGGGCGGCGAGGGTGGGAGCCAGGAGGGTGCAGAGCTTGGCTCTCAGTGGCATTTGCCCATGGAAACTCCCCTGGGCTTTGGCTCTCGGTCCCACTAGTTCCACCTCAGCCTACAGGCTTGGCTGGTCCACAAGTATGCACGCGGGAGGATGCGGTTCCTGCCTGGATGGCCTCTGATCCCACCACGCCTGGCTACAGCCACAGCTCCTGCCCCTCCGTTGGACAATCTGCTTCTCCCTCAGTGAGGTTAAGACCTGAAGCCAACCTATCATCTATGGGAGGGGACATGTGACCCAGCCTGGCCAATCAGAGCAGGCCTTCCTCCTACCCCACCACAATGATTGGCTCAGGGAGCAGCATGTGACCCACGCTGTCCAATGAGAATCCGCCATGGACTTTGGCAGAAATGACTGCAGAAAGGTTGCTCTCTCTCTCTGTGGAGTGGCTGAAGGTGGATCAGGTCCAGCCAGCAGCGGCTCATGTTTGTCACATGAGACCCTTCCTCCTTCAGCGCAATGCAAAGCCAAGCCAAGCCGAGAAGTCAAGAGAGATGCAGGTGGGTCCCGGGATCAAGCTATCCTTGAAGCCCTCCCCTTCTGTCCAAGCTAGGTGGAGATGGAATTCTCAGTCACTTGTTTTGCCCCTGTGCTAGGGTTGGAATCCAGGGCCTTGCGCATGCCCCGCACGTGCTCTGCCACTAAGCCTGCGCTTAACAGTCACATAGTCCAGACGCAGCCTCCTTGTTGCGGAGAGGCAGAGCCAGCCTCTACAGCGCTCCAGCCTTCACCTTTGTCCTTCACCTCCAAAGGAGCCCAGAGAATTTTATTCCTATCAAGGCCGAGGCTGTGGCAAGGGTCCCGTGGTCAAAGCAGGTGACACTAATCGTCCCCACAGTGTGCCCAGGGGCGGCTCACCTGGGGGCTGTGCTTCTCCCACAAGGCGGGGATTAGCCTCTGCACCGTTTTGTACTCCACCGGGATCTCATACACATGCAGGTCCACGCGGTCTCCCAGGCCCAGCTTCTCCAGCTCCTGGGAGGGGAAAGAAGGCGACATGGGGCATGGGGAGGGCTGCAAGGATCACCGGGCTCCCTGGAGAACAGGTGACCCGCCCTCAGAAGCTGGGCGGCTCACCCAGACGGCCACAGCCACACCTGGGACCCAGCGTGCCCAGGGCTGAGGCAGGAGGACAGCGAGCGCCAGGCCGACCTGGGCCTCGCGAGACCCTGTCTCAATCTCTCGAGATCTCGTCTCCAGGTGGGGGCGGAGCTGGGCACGGTGGCCACGCCTGGGATCCCAGCATTCAGGAGGCTGACATGGGAGGATGCGAGTTCCAGGCCAGCCTGGGCCTCGCGAGACCCTGCCTCAGCCTCGCAAGATCTCGTCTCTGGGTGCTCAGGGTGGGGGCAGAGCTGGGCGCGGTGGCCAGGCCTGGGTGGGAAGATGAGGAGCTCCAGGCCACCTGGGCATCTCGAGACCATGTCTCAACCTCATGAGATCTCATCGCCAGTTGTAGGCGGAGCTGGGCGGGGTGGCCACTCCTGGGAGCCCAGCGCTGGGGAGGCTGACACGGGAGTATTGCAAGATACAGGCCAGAATCTGGTACAGAGTGAAAGTGAATGAATGAATGAATGAATGAATGAATGAAATAACCGCTCTCCAGACCAGTCCTACAGAGCAAAGAGACAGGACTTCTTGACTAGCCCAGAACTCCTTCATCCTTTCTCCATCCATTTCCTTTCCACATCTCTACGTTTGTGGAGCCAGGCTCCTGGATTTGAATGCTGTGTATCCTTAGCAAGACACTTGACCTCTCTGAGCCTCAGAGTCCTTCTCTGTAAGCTGGGGATAACAAAGCACTTACCTTTCTGGGTAGCTGTGAGAATGAAAGGAGGCAATTCACCCCATGAGTTCCAAGCAATGCCTACCATGTTTTAAACACTCATATGATGGTGGCTGTTGATGCCTGCTGTTGTTCTTGCTATTATTTGTTATTACAGTTTCCTCTTTGCTATACTTTTTTTTTTTTTTTGGTGGTGATGGTGGTTGGGATGGAACCCAGGACCTTGCATAGGCTAGGCAAATAGTCTACCAGAGACACGCCCCCAGTACCACCTTGCCATACGTGGTAGGAATTATTATTAGACTTGGGAGTGGTACGTAGAGGATTCTCAATATACAGTAACAGATAGACCCAACTCTTTAGGGAACAACCAACAACCTTAGGCATAAGGGGCTTGAAGAATGTAATTTTGCCGTAGTGTGGATCAGCGTTCCCCAAAAGCCTATGTATTAAGTATTTAGTTCCCAGGGTGGTGCTGTCGGGAGACTGAGGACTCCTTAAGAGGCGGGCCTTAATGGAGGAAGTTCCGTTGTTGGAGTGTGTCCTTAAAAGGGGTTGTGGGACGCCAGCCTCTTCCTCTGTCTGTTTTGCCCTTTGGCCTGAGGTGAGCGATTTTGCTGCTCCATGGGCTACTGCCACATAGTTCTGCCCTGCCACAGGCCCAGAAGCCATGGGGCAACGGGTCATGGGTGGAAACCTCCAAAGTCAGGAGCGAAAATCAATAAATCTCTCTCTTTTTTTTTTTTCCCTTTTGGTAGTACTGTGGGTTGAACCCAGGGACTCTGTGTTAGGCAGGTGCTCTACCACTGAGCTGCACCCCCAGCCGCTTTTTATTTTTTGTTTTGAGGCAGGGTCTCAATGAATCAAGCAGGCTGCCTCTGACCTCGAACTTGTGATCCTCCTGCCTCAGCCTCCCGAGTCGCTGGGATAACAGGCATGCCCCCCCACGCCTGGCAGACCTTTCTTCTTGATAAGTTGGTTAGCACAGTTATTTCCCACAACAGCAAGCTATCACAATATGACAAGCCACCTAGTGCAGGGGGAAATTGGGAGAAAACTGGCAAAACCCTCAAAACTGGGAAAACGGCTTTTGAAGATCTGGTTTGTAATTAGAAATCTAGGGAAAATGAAAATAACATGATTGGACATTTGTACAAAACCCTTCATAAATCTCCTGAACCTGATAGGACAATTGGACTCAAAGCTGATTAGCTCAGGCCATTCGGGGGTGAGCTATAAAAGGAGCTGCACTGCAGCAGCTCGCTGGCTCTCTTGCCCAGACCATCAGCAAGGAAACAACTCTCTCGCCTGGACCATTGGCAAGGAAACAGCTGTCTCTCTGTTGTGGACCACTGATGAAGCAAGAACTCTCTCCTCATGACCACTGAAACCACCAACACAGAAGCATCTGCCCTTGAGGCAGTATAAGAGCTGCTAGCACTTAAAGCTGTACACTTTGGGTTTCTCCCAGCCCTTCTAAGGGCGGAGAGAGAAATAAAGAGCTGTGTTTGTTCTCACAAGGCAAAAGCACCCGAGGCTTTTTCCTTTCTCCCGTCTCCACTGGCATTCCCGAGGGCTGCAGGAGTCCACACCCCTCACCTGAGGGTCCTGAGTGAATTGTATTTAGTACATATGTGTGTGGTGGCGTCTCCTGTCTGAACATGCGGGCCAGACTGGGAGGTACGCGCCCCACAACTTAGGAATGATTTAAAGCCCATAGGAGGAAATGCTAAGCAGAAAGGCTATGACATTCTCTAGGCGGGACTTGAGCACCCACAGATTCTGGCATCCATGAGGGGTCTGAGAGCCACCACCCCTCCAGACTGAGGACCAAGTAGAGCTTGAGTTCCATCAGCGCCAGCGAGAAAGGACCCTTCATGAAGTGGGAGGGGCAGGGACAGCCTGGGAAGAAAGGCCACTCTGGCCCTGCCTAACTAAAACCACACAGCAGGGCTTCACCACCTTAGCGGGAATCCCCAACAGAGCCCAGATACGCCCCCAAGCCCTCGCAAAGCATCGGCATGGCATGGGGAAAACCACCATGGCTGGCAGTGAGTGAGAACGGACCCGGCCTGTGAACAAGCAGGGACCAGCTGCCCAGAATGAAGAGCTTATCCTCAGAAACAGGCTTGGAAAGGCTGCAGGTGGTAGAACTGGCAGATAAGGACGGGAAGACAGCAGTGTGGCGGGGAGAGGTCTTAAGGCCAGGTCTCACTCTGTAGCCCAGGTTGGCCTTGAACTCATGATACTTCTGTGAAAGGAAGGAAGGAAGGAGAAAAGAGAAAAAGAAAGGAAGGGAGGAAGGAAGGAGAAAGAAAAGAGAGAAAGAAAAGAAAAGAAAGAAGGAGCAGAGAAAATAGAAAAAGAAGGAAAGAGAGAAAGAGAGAGAAAGAAAAAGAAAGAAGGAAAGAAAAAGAATTAAACAAAAACAAAAAAGAAGAGGAAGGGAGGAAAGAGGGGGAAGGAGGAAAGGAAGGGAGAAGGAAAGAAGGGGAAGGAGGAATGGAAGGAGGGAGAGAGAGAGGGAGGGAAGGAAGGAATAAGGGAAGGGAGATTGCCAAATGAAAGGCTGTTCCTCCACACTCCTATTTGCTATATCCTACAGGGAAATGGGAGACAGACCCAGCAACCCATTCCCAAAAATCAATCAGCCATTGAAAACCTTATGAACAGTAGACAAGCAATGACAATAGTGTTTCGCCTGTTGTACATAGGGTCGCTGTAAGTCAGAAGTGACTTGATGGCACCTAACAACAACAACAACAACAACAACAACAACAACAACAGGGAAATGCCTTGCAGTGTATCAGTGAGTGACCCCCTAATCTCCAAGATTGCACAGATCCAGCTTGAGGGGGCTGTGTCCTGTCTGGACCTGAACTCAGACCCCCATTATTAGAGACTAAGAGGTGGGAGCCTTAGCAGGTGACTCTCTCTCTGCTCTCATGAATGGATCACCCCATCCACTGGGAAACGGATTGAGGGTTAATGCGCTATCCCCCATATGTTGGCTGGATTGCCTCTGTCCTTAGCACGCGATGCCGTGTGTGACCTTGGCATTGCCACCACCAAGGCCGCTGACACCCGGGGCACTTCGAGCCTGGAGCAGAGCCAGGTGCCAAAATGAGCTGCTTTTCTTTATAATGTGCCCAGGCTGTGGCACTGGGTTATGTCAACAGAGGACAAGCATCCCGGGAGCACTTTCCTCTCTCAAAAACAGATCGAACGACCCAAAACTCATGGGCAAAAGAAAAGACAATAAAAGAAAAAGCTCTGGGCTGAAGCAGTGGCTCACACCTGTGGGCTCAGCTACTCAGGAGGCTGAGGCAGGAGGATCGCTTGAGCCCAGGACTTCGGGGCCCGCCTGGGCAGCACGGTAAGACCTTGACTCAGAAAAAAAAATAAAAGGGGCTGGGGATTTAGCTCAGTGCTAACGCGCTTGCCTAGCAAGTGCAAGGCCGTAGGTTCTGTCCCCAGCCATCGGGGAGGGGGAGAGGAAGAAAGGAAAAAAGAGAGAGGGGAGGGGAGGGGGGAAGAGGAGGAGGAGGAGGAGGAGGAGGAGGAGAAGGAGGAGGAGGAGGGAAGGAAAAGAAGATAACAGAAAGAAAAGGAAAGGAGCAGAGCTTGGTGCCACACACCTATAATGCTAGCACTTGGGAGGCTGAGGCAGGAGGATCGCAAGTTCGAGACCAGAGGCAGTCTATGAAATTTAGTGAGACCCTGTCTCAAAAAGTAAAAAAAAATGGGCTGAGGTTGCAGCTCAGTGGTCCAGCACTTGCAAAGCATGCAGGCGCGAGGCCCTGGGTTCAATCCCCAGTACCGCAAAACAAACAAATAAGAACAACAAAAAAAAAAAAGGCAGAGAAAGAAAAGTACGGGACGGAGGAGTCCACGGAGGAACTGGACTGCAGCTCCGAGCTACAGCGCTGGCCTCCCTTGGGCACTGTGAGACTCTGGGTTCCATCAGTAATATTAACGTAACAACAGGAAACGAACTTCATCAAAAGTAAAAGACAGAGTCAGCCGTGCACGGTGGCCGCACCTGTGATCCCAGCGCTCGGGAGGCTGAAGCAGGAGGATCGGGAGTTCGAGGCCAGAGGCAGCCTGCGTCACTCAAAGTAAAAACTAAAAAAGGGGGCTGAGGGTGAAGCTCAGTGGTAGAGCGCTTGCCTAGGCTGCCTGAGGCCCTGGGTTCAACCTCCCACCACGCCCTCTACAGGAAAAAAAAAAAAAGACAATAAAAAAGTATTTAACAAAAGGATCAGTTTCTGTGTCAATGGACACGGAAGGGGCGCACTGCTCACGGCAGCGACAGTGCGCCACCTTCTGGACAAGGAAGGCATGGGGGTGGCAAGGCCGCCAGGGAGCCGGGAGGCCTCTGCAGGACCCGTCATGTGACTGGGACCCCGACCTTTCACCCACATCGCTGTTTAACAAAAATCAGAAAGCAAAATCAAGCAACCCGCGGCCTCTCCTCGCCTGACCTGTTTTCCGCCTCTGTCCCCATGAGCTCAAGGTAATTTCTGGCCCATGTGACACGGGTTGCTTTTTAAACCAGGACGGAAACCTGCTTTGAAGAAAAGCAGGAAGTCACTTGAAAGGCCCTGGCAAGAACAGAAAAAATCAGCCGCATGCACCAAAACGCAACACTTCTCAGAGTCCAAAGGAGCGATGGAGAGACTACAAAGGGCCCCGCAAGAAGGGGAAAACATATTGGCAGATCATATGCAGCATGAGTAGCCCGTACCTGAGACGCTCGGGGCGGGAGCATTTCAGAGGTCAGAGCTTTGCGGATTTTAGAATAACAGCTGGACGTACCATCTGAACATCCCAAATCCAAAAACTCCAAGCTGTTCCCATATCCGAAACTTTTTTTTCTTTTTTTTTTTTTTTTTTGCGGTACTGGGGGTTGAACCCAGGGCCTCACACATGCTACGCAAGTGCTCCGCCGCTGAGCTGTGGTGCCTCCCTTTCTTTGTTGTTGTTAGGTGCCCGAGTCATGTCCGACTCATAGAGACCCTTACAGGGTTTTCAATAGCTGATTGTTTTGGGGTTGCCTGAGGAGTGGATTGCCATGTCCTTCTCTTGTTTTTGTGGTGCTGGGAATCGAACTCGGGACCTCAGAGACTGCGGAGTGGCGCTCTACCAACTGAGCTACATCCCGGCCCATTCCCTTTCTTTACTTTGTATTTTTAGACAAAGTCTCACTGAGTTGCACAGACTGCCTCTGGCCTCGAACTCACAATCCTCCTGCCTCAGCCTCCTGAGTGCTGGGATCACAGGCACCCGAGCGTCTGGCATATCTGAAACTTTTTAAGCATCATGCTGGATTAGGGATGACAAATTTGTATCTGACAAGGAATCAATAACCAGAATATCAAGCCAGACAGGATGGCACAAGCCTGTAATCCCAGCACTCAGGAGGCTGAGGCAGGAGGATTGTGAGTTCGAGGCCATTTCAGCTACACAGCAAGATCCTACCTCAAAAAACCAACCAAGCACTGGGCACAGTGGGTCACACCTGTCATCCCAAGGCCTCGGGAGGCAAAGGTAGGTGGATTGCAAGTTTGAGACCAGAGGCAGCCTGTATAACTTAGCGAGACTCTGACTCAAAATAAAAAATAAAAAATGGGCTGGGCAGGCAGCCTGGTAGTAGACCACGTGCAAAGTATATGTGAGGCCCTGGGTTCAACCCCCCAGTACCACCAAAACAGAACAACCAAGCAAAACAAAAAGTAGACTATGTCAGCACTCGGGAGGCTGAGGTAGGAGTGTTGGGGGTTCAAGGCCAGCCTGGGTTACATAGTCAGACACTGTCTCAAAAATAAATAAACCAAAAGTTGTCACGTGACCTAGCAACTCTCCCTCTGGGTATAGTCCCAAAAGAACTGGACGCAAAATGCTACCAGGCTGCCTGCCCAGCCCATTTTTTATTTTTTATTTTGAGTCAGAGTCTCGCTAAGTTATACAGGCTGCCTCTGGTCTCAAACTTGCAATCCACCTACCTTTGCCTCCCGAGGCCTTGGGATGATAGGCTCATGGCAGCGTGATTCACAATAGCAAACATATGGAAGCCACCCAAGGGTCCCACGATGGATGAGAGGATAAACCCGATGTGGCCTGTTCAAACAATGGAGTACTATTCAGCCTTTAAAAAGAAGGAAGGAATGCTGGGGGGGGGGGTGCCCGCCTGTAATCCCAGCACTTTAGAGGCTGAGGCAGGAGGATCGATACAAATTCAAGGCCAGCCTGGACTCCGTAGTGAGTTCCAGGCCAGCCTGAGCTACACAGTGAGATCTTGTCTCAAAAAGAAAAAAGAAAGAGGAAAGGGAAGGAAGGAGGGGAGGGAAAAGGAGGGAAGGGAAAGGGCAGGGAAAGGGAAGCGAAGGCAGAAGGGGGAAGGGAAGGGAAGGGAAGCCAGAAGCCGCCTGTGTATCCTAGTGAGACCTTGCTTCAAAATACAAAATAATACAAAATGGGCTACTAGTACAGTGAGTGTTTGAGCGCTTGCAAAAAGCATACATGAGGCCCTGGGTTCAACTCCCCAATACTGCAAAAAAAGGAAAGAAAGAAAGAGAAAGAAAACAGAAAGAAAGAAAAGAAGAGAAGGGAAGGGAAGGAGGGAAGGAAGGAAGGCGCTCCGACATGCGCCACCCCATGGATGAACGTTGAACAAATGCTGCTCAGTGAACTAAAGCAGCCCAGAACGCCACGCGCAGCTGGTCCCAGCTGTGAGGGGTCCCTAGAGTTGTGGCATCCACAGAGACAGAAAGTGAAGTGGGGCTGGGGACGAGGATGGGGAGTAAGTTTCAGCGGGGACAAAGGTCCAGCGCTGCGGCTCCGGTGTCGCGGAGATGGACGTTGGTGACAGCTGCCCGCTGTGGGATCGCCTAATGCCGCAGAGTTATATGCGTAAAAATGTTCTGTTTTGTGGTGGGAGATGTTTATCACGTCAATCAAAGGAGCGAAAGGCAAAGGCAGGCAGCTCTGGCTGGCGTTGCTCAGCACATCTCTGAATGGCTGCCTGAGAACAGACACCAACACCACCCCACCTTACACCACCGTCAGCGGGCCCTGGGAGTCCTTTAAGATTACCACCAAAGGAGCCAGGCGCGGTGGCGCACGCCTGTCATCCCAGCGGCGCGGGAGGCGGAGGCAGGAGGATCGCAAGTTCGAGACCAGAGGCAGTCTGCGTAACTTAGCGAGACCCTGTCTCAAAAAGTAAAAACAAACAAATGAAAAAAGGGGCTGGGGGCACAGCTCAGCGGTCCAGCACTTGCAGAGCATGCACACGCGAGGCCCTGGGTTCAACCCCCAAGACCGCAAAAAAATAAAAATAAAAATTGATTAATTAATTACAAACAAATAAATAGACAGCTGTGGAAGCCATGCATGTGATCCCAGCTCTCAGGAAGCTTAGGCAGGAGGATGGCGAGTTCCAGGCCAGCCTGGGCCTTGAGAGACCCTGTCTCAATCTGCAAGATCTTGTCTCCAGGTGCAGGCAGAGTGGGGCGCCGTGGCCACACCTGGGATCCCAGCGCCAGAGGCTGAGGTGGGAGGATGGCGAGTTCCAGGCCAGCCTGGGTTACAGAGCCAGACCCAGCTCAAAAACAAAACAACAAAGAACGCAAAATACAAGGCTGTCTGGGGAAATCGCTGCTCTCAGGCCTGTAGCAACACAAGTAGAAAGGGGAGCCCGGGGTTACCACAGGCCCGGGGGCTCCAGCTCACATGATACTTTGTAATTACAAAGGGCAACATAGTAACTTTGCAGAGAGCAAGCCACCAGACCTGGCCTCGAACTAGGAAGGCAACGGGCCAGTAAGGAGACAGCCCCGCCTCAGGCCTCCTGATAGGACCCGCCCAGGACCCAGCCTCCCTCCCTGGATTCCTGCCCCAAATGCACCACCTCTGTCTAATCATGAGGCATCGCACAGACCCACCTCAAGGAACATTCTAGAAAACGGAGCAGCTTCTCACCAAATACGTCAACGTGGCCAGACACAAAGACAGACGGACTACGCAGATGACAAGAGAAAGATATGAGGCCAACGGACATGACCCAAGGTCTGGAATGTTCTTTTGCTGTGACAGGCTGTGTAAAGGCTGTAGAATACAGCGGAGGATCTCCGGGACGTGAGGCTGATTTGATCATTGGGCCCAGACTGTTCTAGGAAACCCACAGTGAGTTATTCAGGGGCACAGAGGTGACTCATGTGCAACTGTCCTTGAATGACAGAGAGAAAACACCCTATAGAGAAAGAACAAGTGTAACAGGCAGTAACATTTGGGGGAGCCTGGGTGGGTGTGAAAGGATTTCCTTGCACTATTCTAATTTGTCAAAAAAAAAAAAAAAAAGAGGAGGAGGAGGAGCAGGAGGAGGAGGAGGAGGAGCAGGAGGAGGAAGAGGAGGAGGAGGAGGCCAAAGCTGTGGCTCGCCTGTAATTCCAGCAAGAGGCTGAGGCAGGAGGATCTCAAGTTCAAGACCAGAGGCAGCCTGTGCACCTCAGCAAGACCCTGCCTCAAGATCAAAAATAACAAAGGGGTGCGGGGTGCAGCTCAGGGGTGGAGCACTTGCCTAGCATGCGCGAGGCCCTGGGTTCAACCCACAGGAACGAAAGCAAGAAAGGAAAAAAGAAAATACAAGAAAAGAAACAAAGAAGGGGCCCTCCTCTTTCTCCTGGGTTGGAATAAGTTGTCAGCCAGGAGGCACAGGGGGAAACAATCTGCCAGGTTTATTCTTCCCGGTCTCTAAACTCCATCAAACAAGAACGTCTCCTCCCCTGCCTCAAATCTTTTTGCTCTCAGTCTGTTCCTGTGGGCATGGTGGCCCTTTCTGGCACTAGAAAATATGTCACGAAGTCGGGAATGAATAGAAGCCATGCCCCAGGCACAGGACTTTAAAGGATCACCTTTATTTTTATTATATATTTATGATTGTTGTTGTTAGGTGCTGTTGAGTAGGGTCTGACTCATAGCAACCTGATGTACAACAGAACAAAATCTTCCCGGACACTGTGCCAGGCCCAGCACTATGTCAGTGCTTCTCTGCTATTCATAGGGTTTTCAAGGCCTGTTTCGGGAGTGGGCTGCTGTGTTCTTCTCCTAAGTCTACAGCACCCAGTATTCCCAGGTGGTCTCTTATCTAAGGAGTAACCAGGCCCGACCCTGCTTAGCTTCTGAGATCATTATTTTATTAGCTAGGGCCTCCTGTGTAGCCCAGGCTGGTCTCGAACTTGCAATCCACCTGCCTCCACCTCCCAAGTTGCTGGGATGACAGGCGTGCGCCACCCCACCCTGCCTTCTTTATTTTTTTGTCCTGGGGATGGAACCTAGGGCCTCACGTATGCTGACCACATGCCCTAACACTGAGTTGCACCCCCAGTTCCTCTTGTCCTAATCATTGATCCTTCTGTGCTCTGAGTCCCCACCTCCAACTATCCCCAAGGGTTGGCGAGCTAAGCTAAGAAAACCACCTTAAGCATGTCAGGGTAGCGCACGCCTGTGATCCCAGCGCTCTGGAGGCCAAGGCGGGAGAATCCTGGGTTTGAGGCCAGAGGCCGCCTGGGCAACTTAGCAAGATCCTGTCTCAAGATAAAAAATTCTAAAATGGGCCAGGGGGTGAAACCCAGTAGTATAACACTTGCCAAGTATGTGTGAGGCTCTGGGTTCGACCCCCACATACTGTCAAAAATTAGTTAATTAAAAAAAATTTAACAAGCAGGGTGTGGTGGCCAAACATGTCATCCAAGCACTTGGAAGGCTGAGGCAGGAGGATGCCAAATTTGAGGCCAGCCTAGGCTACATAATCAGACCCTGTCTAAAAAAAAATCAAAATATAAACCAAACACCTTTCACTGAGGTGATGGGAACCCTCAGATCTCTACCGCCTGCTTCATGTAAACTAGTTTAGCTCAGTTGGTGGAGCGCTGCTCTGCACTCTCTGAGGTCCTAAGTTTGATCCCCAGGACCGGAAAAACGGGAGGACATGGCAACCCTCTCCCCAAACAACCTGCCACTGAAAACCCTATGAATAGCAAGGAGGCACTGACACGGTGCCGGGCATGGCACAGTGTTGGGGACGGTTTCGTTCTGTTGTACATCAGGTCACTATGAGTCAGATCCCACTCAATGGCACCTAATAACACGCCTCAAGTTTAGAAAGGCCATAGGGTGGGAGGGGACTATTCCTAAAGTTTATTCACCTAGAGCCAGGAGGAAGGGGGCGGCCTGGAACAGGCCACATTCTTTGCCTCCTGGAGCACCCTGTTGGAACAGGACGAAGCAGGACAGTAGCCTCAGTGAGGGGGGAGCGGACCCCAAGTCCCACTCCACTTGGCCGTGAGTGCGGTGGATCTCGCCTGCCACACCCCCCCCAGTCCACACCATGACAGTGAGAGAGTGGGGGTCCCGGGTGCCCCAGAGGCTGCACTGCCTCCACCCTACCTACCTGACAAGACCCCGCCGCACAGCCGCGCCTGACCGTTTCCCTTGACCCCTCGACAAAGACCCTCTTTGTTCCCCAGTAATATCCTTAGCAGGTCTGTCTAGACTCGCTGTGGCGGCAATTGTCCCGGATGTCACCACGTTCTGTGGCCCACTCGGGCAGGGGAGGCTGCAGACAGCTCCGTGCAGCCTGGGGGTCCTCAACCATCAGCACCCAGCCGAGCCACCTCGCAAGAGAGACATATGGCCCACATCCAGGATGCCACCAGAGACCGGGGACACGGGACACAGGGAAGGACCTGTGGCCTCCTGCAAGAGGGGCTGGGGGGCAGGCACTGGCCCGGGGCAGGGGGGGCTCCCTTTCCAATGCCCCCACAGCTCCTACCTCCTGACTACATGTGGGAAATCGCACTCGCTCTACTGGGGGGATGGGGAAGAAAGTGGAGAGAGACAGAGAGAGAGAGACAGAGAGAGAGAGAGGGGGGGGAGAGAGAGGGAGAGAGAGGGAGAGAGAGAGGGAGAGAGAGGGAGAGAGAGAGGGAGAGAGAGGGAGAGAGAGAGGGAGAGAGAGGGAAGAAAGGGAGAGAGAAGGAAGGAGAGAGAGGGAAGGGGAGAGCCAGGGATGGTGGCGCGCACCTGGGATCCCAATGCTTGGGAGGCTGAGGCAGGAGGATTGTAAGTCCTAGGCCAGTTCCCGCTACACGGAGAGACCCTGTCTCAAAAAAACAAGGAAAAGCCAGGCGTGGTGGCACACGCTGGTCATGCCAGTGCTTGGGAGGCTGAGGCAGGAGGATTGATGCAAGTTTGAGGCCAGCCTGAGCTACACGGGAGACCCAGAGTCAACCAGAGTAGAAAAAAGGAGAGAGCGAGAACGAGAGCAAGAGAGAAAGATCGGGAGGCGGAGGCGGGAGGATCGCAGGTTCAGGCCAGAGGCAGCCTGTGTAGCTTAGCGAGACCCTGTCTCCAAAAGTAAACAAATGGGCTGGGGGTGCAGCTCAGTGGTCCAGCACTTGCAGAGCATGCAGGCGCGAGGCCTGGGTTCAACTCCCAGTACCAAAAAAAAAAAAAAAGAAAAATAAAAAAGAGCGAGAGAGAGACAGAGAGAGAGAGGGAGAGGGAGAGAGAAAGACAGACAGAGAGACATGGAGAGAGGGCTAGGGATGCAGCTCGGTGCTAGGGCACCTGCTGAACATGTCCCAGGACCGGGGTTCCAACCCCACAGAAAGAGAGAGGCAGACAGGGTGGGGGTTGGGGGGATGCAGAGACCCACAGGGAGACCAAGAGAAACAGAGCAATAGAAAGAGACACGCAGAAGCCAGGCACGGTGGCGCCCGCCTGCAATCCCAGCTCGAGGGAGGCTGGCAAGTTCCAGGCCACCCCGGGCTGGTGAGGTTCTGTCTCAGAAAGGAACTAAAAAAAGAGAGACAGAGACAGAGATGGGGAAAGAGAAAAACGAAAAGAAAAGAAAAGAAAAAAGATATAAGGAAAACAAAGAAATGGAGAAGGAGGAAAAGAGCCAGGGAGAAGCAGGATGCGGGATGCGGGGTTTCCTTAGGCAGGGCCACAGGGGCAAAAAGAGACAGCCCCTAAAGGTGACAGACATCCGCTGACACGTACATTCAGTACCTGTAGGTTGGAGCCCAGTATTTTTGGTTTATGTGTTGTTTTGGAGACAGGGTTCCGCTATGGGGCCCAGGCTGGCTGTGAACCTGGGATCCTCCGGCCTCCGCCTCCCCAGTGCGCCACGGTGCCCCATTTCCAGTATGCTTCCTTTTTGTTTTTGACGGTGCTGGGGAACTCACCCAAGCCCTTGAGCCCACAAGGCAAGCGCTCTGCCACCGAACTGCACCCTGGGTCTTTTCTATTTTTATGTGAGTCAGGGTCTCACTAAGTTGCTCTGGCTGCCTCTGGCCTCGAACTCACGATCCTCCTGCCTCGGCCTCCTTAATCGCTGGGATGAGAGGAGTGGGTTCCGCTGCCTGGCTCCAGTATTTTTTTTTTTTTCTTTTTTCTTAAAGGGAAATAATCAGATATGAAGATGTTAGCATCTTTTCCTCCGGGCAACGGTGGAGTATCCCCTCTTGTGGTATAAACTTGGGGAACAAAGTGGACACTGGCCCGTCCAGGGCCGGAGAAACAAGAAACTAAGTCGAGGGGTGTCTTTCTCCTCCGGCCACGTGATGGAAAGCTACCATCCATCCGCGCCCCAGAGCTCGCAGGGATTTGCAAAGATTGTTTAATTGATTTTTCCTCCCATTTAGATGCAGATGGCAGTGTCTGGGGCGCAGGAATCCAGACGCTGGCTTTGTGTCCACGGAGGCCTGGGAAGGCCTGTGTCTGAGACCCGCACAAAGCCAGACGCGCACGTCTTCAGAAGCACGCTGTTCCTTTTTGTCTCGGGTCCCGGGGAGCGGGTGCGCGGGCTGGGCTCCGGACACGCTCCCATCTGCAGGGTCCCGGGACCCAAGCGGGGTGGGGAAAGAAAAACGCGGGGGGGGGGGTGGCCGGAGTTTGAGGTCTAGAGTTGGGGTGGGGGAGGATAAAATAGTAGGCGAGGTGCAACTGGGGGATCAGCGCCGGGCAACTTTTCTCAGGGTCCGGCAGGGCGAGACGGGAAGCCGGGCGCCCTAAATCAGGCTTTTAACAGGCTGGGGTTGATGCGGGGTGGGCTGTGGCCTCTCCAGAGCTGATTTACACAGGAGGGAACTGTGTCTCTTTCTGCCCACTCATTGTCCGCCAGTCCCTGCCGCTAAATGTCCCATCTGGCAGAGACTGGGCAGGGTTAGGGGGCGGACACCCCATCCAGGGGCCTAGGGGAGCCGCCCCTCCCCTCCCTGTCTCTCCTACAAGATCAAGACTCCCTCCTCCCTCCGTGTCCCCACCCGGTGCCCCAAACCTCAGAAGCACCTGCCAGAACCAAGCCAGAGCCCGGTTCGGCAGCACACGCTGGGGATCCCAGCACCCAGGAGGCTGAGGCAGGAGGGTGGGACGTGAGTTCGAGGCCAGCCTGGGCCAGATAGTGAGTTCTGTCCGGGGACAGCCTGGGCTGTACCTCGAGAGTTTGTCTCAAAACAAACAAAACCAAAGAAAAAAGCAACAAAAAAATTCACACCAGGAAATTCAAAAGTTGGCCAAGTGGGGCCTAAAAGGAGGGACACTTTGTCTTGGAAGAAACAGGGGAGGTTTTTCTTTCTCTTTTTCTTTTTTGAGGTACTGGGTGTTGAACCCAGGGCCTCGCGCCTGCATGCTCTGCAAGTGCTGGACCACTGAGCTGCACCCCCAGCCCAATTTTTTACTTTTTTTTTTGAGACAGGCTCTCGCTAAGTTACGAAAACTGCCTCTGGTCTTGAACTTGTGATCCTCCTGCCTCCACCTCCGGAGTGCTGGGATTACAGGCGTGGCCAGCGCATCTGGCACCACCCCCACCTGGAGCCGAGATCTCGCAAGGTTGAGACATGGTCTCTGCGAGGACCAAGCTAGCCTGGAACTTGCCATCCTCCAGCCTCAGCCTCCACAGCGCTAGGATCACCAGTGAGGTCACCAACCCTGACTCACGGAAAAGAATCTTTATTGAAAAAAGGGAAAGATTCCCTATTTGGATAACTCCTAGGGGGAAAGGGAGCCGGCTGCCCTTAAGCAACTGCGTGTAGGGAAAAGCAACATTTACATTCACACCTGGGCCCCCCAGCTCCCTCCAGCGGGGCGTGGGGAACTTGGGAGCAAGGCGGCTCCTGTGTCCTGGCTGTGGGACTGCAACTGATTCCCTTGATCGCTTCTCCAGGCCTCAGTTTCCACTTCCATTAAGTGGGCACAAGAATAACGCCATTTCCCCGGCAGGGATTGCTGGGAGAGTTCAAGCCGGGCAGTAAAGAACACCAGCTCCGCACAAGCATGAGCTTTGTCAGTTACTACGTGAGATGCGTGTCCAACTTAGATATCTCAAAGGCTTTCTTTGGTGCCAAATATTTCTGGCAGGGCCCCAGCTCTCAGGCTGAGTCCTGCCCTTGAGAAGGGAGTTACCTGGACTGCAATCCAGCTGGCGTTCACCGTATGCTCCCCAAAAGGGCCGAACCCTGAAAACACAGGAAAAGCAGCACGTTACCTCCCACAAGGCCCTTCCCAGGGCCGCCTCCAGCTGGGGGAAGTGAACTCGGGGGGCGGGGGGGACCCAGGGGCCCCAGCTCCGCCTGTCTGGTTTCCAATGAAGCCCAGAGTCCTTCCCTTTCTTTGCCTGGCAAAAGGCTGGCAGCCTCCTTTCAGTTCAGCAAAAGGTGGCCTCTTTCTTTCTCCATTTCTTCTATCACCCTTGGCACAATCCTAAAATTATTATAATAATTACTGTTATTATTATCTTGCATTCCTGGGTGGCTGACCCCAGGGCATTGTGCATACTTTGAGCACACACAGGATCACTGAGCTGCACCACCAGCCCCCTTTTAAAATTATTTTATTTATTTATTTATTTATTTTAGCGGTACTGGGGGGTTGAACCCACGGCCTCGTGCCTGCATGCTCTGCAAGTGCTGGACCACTGAGCTGCACCCCCAGCCCATTTCTTTTTTAACCTTTTCTGAGACAGCATCTGGCTAAGTCTCGAACGTGTGATCCTCCTGCCTCTGCCTCCTGAGCTACTGGGATGACAGGCGTGCACCACCACAGCCCACTTTTATTTTTGTATCTTGAGACAGGATCTCGATAAGTTTCGTAAGCTGCCTGTGGCCTCAAATCTGCAATCCTCCTGCCTCCGCGTCCTGAGTTGCTGGGATGACAGGCGTGCGCTAACTGCGCCCAGCGACTCTAAAATTATTTTATCACTGTCTGTGTTCCGCTCTCTGCCAGTTCTGGAAACCCGGGGCTATGCAGGCACCCCGTGAATCCCCACTGGAACAGATGGCCCTGAAGCAAAGGGTGGAGGTCTTGCCCAGGCTGTGCCAGCTGGACATCATCCTGTTGCCCTCAAACTTCAAGCCCTCTTTCTGATTGAGACAGTAGCCTGAGGCTGTGCTAAGTGACCTGCAGGCACTGTGCCTTCAGCCTCACCACATCCTCTTTCAGTAGATGATGTTTCTTGGGCCTAACTGATAAGAGCAGGGACTGAGGCAAAGAGAGGTGAAGCCAGTTGCCCAAGGTCACACAGCAAGAAGGTGGAAGGGCTGGGAATCAAACGCTGAGCTGTAAGGATCGGCCTCCCTCTCCTCATCCCTGGGTCATACTGCCTAAAGTGTAAACACCTCCCACGAGGTGGGGTGGTGCATGAATAATCCCAGCACGGGGAGGCTCAGGTGGGGGGAATCACAAGTTCAGGGATAGCCCTGGCCACAAAGCAAGACTTTCTAAAAAAGCAGAACAAGAGCTGGGTGCGGTGGTGCACGTCTGTCATCCCAGCGCCTACGGAGGCAGAGGCAGGAGGATTTCAAGTTCGAGACCAGAGGCAGTCTGTGTAACTTAGGGAGACCCTGTCTCAAAAAGTAAAAAAGTGCGCTGGGGGTGCAGCTCAGTGGTCCAGCACTTGCAGAGCATGCAGGTGCGAGGCCCTGGGTTCAACCCCCCAGTACCATAAAAAAAAAAAAAAAAAAAGGCAAAACAAGAAACCACCTGTACGTGCCAGGGCCAGTTCATCTGGGCTAAGGATCCCAGGTGACGTCAATGTCACAGCAGGAGCACCGTACTGTGGGACCGGAGATGGGGCAGCATGGGGGGGGGAGCCTCCTCACTCTCTCCTTCTGCACAGATGGACCTTGACCCCCAACTCAGCCACTTCTGAGTGGGGCAACCTCTGTGAGCCTCAGTTTCCCTTTCTGCATAATGGAGGCAGTGAAGACGTAATGAGCTCATGACAGGACAATGCCCTGCATCGCGAGTGCTGCAGGACTAAATAACCTGATAGAAGGTGGCTGCAAGGGGTGCAGGGCCCCCACCATCACACACACCTGCGAGGCAGGTGAATGGCTTTTTCCAATTTCCCCAGAATTACAGGCCCCGCAGGTGCTGGGGTTCAGCTCAGCTGGTACAGCGCTTGCTTGGTGCACTCTGAGGCCCTGGGTTCGATCCCCAGCACTGTAAAAATGAGAGCAGGACCTGGCAACCCACTCCCCAAACAATCAGCCATTGCAAACCCTCTGATTAGCAGCGAAGCCCTGACGCAGCGCTCAGCACCGCACAGTATTGGGGACTGTTTCGTTTAGTCTTCCGTCCGTCGGGTCGCTATGAGTCGGACCCAACTCCATGGCACCTAACAACAAACGACATGGCCGGCCCCAGCCTCTCTGGGCCACATGACACCTGTTGGCACCTTCGCTGTATTTCCCATCGCGATCCCTCCAGGCTGGTGAAAATGACGCCGGCGCTGTCCCCCCGCACCCCCGCGTGGCCTGGTGGAAGTGACTCTGCCAAGTGGCCCCAAGGCAAAGTCTCTGCGAGCAGGAACAGTTGGTTCCGGGGACATGGATGACAGTTCGGGCCGGTACCCCACAAACAGTCCAGGCAGGAGAGGCTTTGGCTGAGGCAGTCCCAGAGATGGCCGGGCATCGGAGGGCTTCGGAGCCCCCCGAGCACTGGGGAACCCCCGCTATCGCAGGGCGCGGGGAGCAGCGGCTGGGTGGCTCATTTGTCACCGGGACGCTTCCTGACCGCAGATCGGCCTTTGTCCCCTGGGGCCAGGGGGTGGGGACAGGCCCGATCGCAGGCGGAGCGGGGACGCAGCGGGCCAGGGCGTCACTGTCCCCGCCCCGGGACAGAAGGACGTGCGCGGGGTCTGCGCCACGCGGGGCGCTCGCCGCGTCCCCACCTGCCCCGAAAGCCCGACCCCAGGACCCCGGCGGCGCCTCCTGCTCCACTTTTTCGGTCGCCGAGACTGAGCTGGGGCGACTTGGAACCCCTGGCCCGTCCTGCCCCGCTGCCCCCGGCTGCGGCCGCCACGTACCGGTCACCACCACTGCCTTCCTGGGCTGCTCCATGGCCGGCCGGCTCGGGCTGCGCCTCACAGCCGCCGGCTTTGGCACTGGCGCAGCCGCCGCCGCCGCCGCCGCCTCGGCAGCCCGAGCAGCGCGCGCCCCGCCCCCGGGCACGCCCCCAGCCCCGCCCCCGAGCGGGCGCCCGGTGTGCGCGGCCCCGAATCGGCCAGACTCCGCCCCTGCCACGCCCCCGAGCGGGAGCTCGGCGCGTGCCCAACCCAAACACCCAGACCCCGCCCCAGTCCCGCCCCCGAGCCGCCAAAACACCCAAACTCCGCCCCCTGCCCCGCCCCCAGCAGCGCTAGGGGGCGCGTCCCCGATGCGGCCAGACTCCGCCCCTTCCCCGTCCCCGAGTAGGCACTCGGCTTGCGCCCAACCCAAACACCAGACTCCGCCCCAAGCCCCGCCCCCAAGCCGCCAAAACACCCAGACTCCGCCCTCTTCCCCGCCCCCGATCGGGCGCTCAGCAAGCACCCCACCAAGACCCCAGACTCCGCCCACGGCCCCGCCCCCGAGAGGGCGCTCGGCGTGCGCGCCCCCGACTCCGCCCCTAACCTTTTCCTGGTGGTCGTCGTGTGCGCGCCCGGCTCCGCCTACGCCCCGCCCCCGGCCGGCCTCCCACCGTGCGCGTCCCCAGCTGTCAGCCGCGTTCCTAGCCCGGCACTGCGGGTCCTGTCTGCCCCACACCGCTGGGTCCTGGGCGGCCCCACCCCGCCCTCCACAGCCTCAGTTGCCCTGCCTGTAACATGGGCACATTTGCTCTGTAGAGCATGGCTGCTAAGCGCAGGGGACTGGACTCTGAGGATGAGCTGACCATTTATTCTGCCAGTGCCTGCTGTATACCTACTGCTGAGAATTACTTGGGGGCCAGATGTGGGCAGCCCACCAGTCTGCTGATTAACCACATTTCACAAATGAGGAAACTGAGGCACTGATGGGAGGGCCACTTGCCTGAGGCCACCCTGCTGGAGCCTCAGTGGGTCCCAGAAGTGACACCAAGGCCAGTAAATTGAGGGAGGGAATGGAAGACAAGGAAAAATCACAACCACAGTTGGCTGTTGCTAAGGGAGCTAATGTGGTGCCAGAGACCTGGGCTTCTCTCCTCTTCCCCCTACTCAGCTCCAGCACCAGTCGTCTTCCAAGGACTCAACACAGCCCCACCTCAGGGCCTTTGCACTTGCGGTTCCCTCTGCCTGTAATATGTCCCGCGGGCACCTGCAAACCTGGCAGTTTCTCCTTCTTCAAGGTTCTGCCCCAATGTTCCAATATCAACTCCTCCTAGGAGCCTTTACTCCCTCACTGGCTATCACCCCTGAGGGTCCCTTTTTGCTCCCCCTGCCTCTCACCCCCTCATAGGGCCCTTCTCTGGCTGTCATCTCTTTCAAGGAACCCTCCCTGAACCATTCCATTCGCATCTGTCACCTCCTCTGAGGGCCCCTCTTCCCTGGCTGTCACTTCCTCTAAAGGATCTCTTCTCTCTGTCCCTTGCTGAAATTGCCCCCGGTGGGAACATCCCATTTCCCCATTCAACCCTCTTCATAGGAGTGGGGCTCAGAAGTCCTTCCTTTAAACCCGATTCAGAGCACCCGCCTGGAACCCCAGCACTCAGGAGGCGGAGGCTGGTGGATCACTAGTTCCGGTCAGCCAGGGCCACACGGTAAGTTCCAGCTCTGCTTGGCACATAGCGGGACCCTTGCTCAAAAACAAAACCAGACAGAAAGTCACTCCTTTAAGATCACTGCGCTTCTAGTTGGTTCCTCATTTCCTCTGACATAGGGATTAGAGCTGCCAGAGCAGGGAGTGTTTGTTACGTTAGTCTTTACCCTGGTGCCCGCTCTGTCCCCAGCACACAGCAGGTCCCCGGCCAGCCTGTGGGAGACACCAGAATCCCTCCAAATACAGCTAGAAAGGGAGAGCAGAGCCTCTGGCTGTGTCCCCAGAGAAAGGGCTGGACCTTGGGCTTGGGCCACTGACGTCTCATTCCCAGGAGACTTGGCTCCTGTTTGCCAGGACCCTGGGGGAGGACGGTCTCTCCCCTGCACCCACTCCACGCCCAGGGCAGAGTGTGGGAGCCTTGTTTGCAAGCTCAGGCTTGAGGTCACACGCTAGGCAGCTATTTTGGTCTTTGGCAGCTTCAGGTAGAATTCAGAAAATTTGAGAGAGCTGGGCTGGCCAGCCATGGAAGCAACACCCAGGCCAAGTGGAAGAAGGGGGTAAATCCAAACACTCTCCCAAAGGCAGGTTTTATGACCCAAATAGGGACATCGGTCCCTCTCTAGCCTCATGTTCTGTGTCCACAGATTCAGCCAGCCACGAATCAAAAACACCCAGGAACAAAAATTGTATCAGGACTGCCCTGAAGGCAGGGCCAGAGGCGGTGTTGCCCGCCTGGCATCCCAGGGATTCGAGAGGCTGAGGCAGGAGGATTCTCAAGTGTTCAAGGCCAGAGGCAGCCTGCGTAACTTAGTGAAGCCCTGTCTCAAGATAAAAAATAAAAAAGGGCCTGAGGGTGCAGCTCAGTGATACAGCACTCAGAAAGTGTGTGTGATACCCTGGGTTCAACCCCTAAGTACCTCAAAAACAAAACAACAAAAAAAGAGAAAAGACTTGTACTGAATGCATACAGATTTTTTTTTGTTGTTCCTTATTCCCTAAACAATATAGTACACAGCACTTTATATCATATCAGTTAATCCAAGTCATCTAGGGATGGTTTGAAGTTTGTATGTTGGGTGGAATATGTTGTTGTCGTTGTGTTTTTAGGTGCTGTCAAGTCAGGTCCAACTCATAGTGATCCGATGTACAACAGAAGGAAACACTTCCCAACACTGTGCCATGCTCGGCACTATGTCAGTGCTTCTCTGCTATTCATAGGGTTTTCGATGGCTGATTGTTTCAGGAGTGGGTTTCCAGGTCCGTCTCCCAAGCCTACAGCACCTGATGTTCCCAGGTGGTCTCCCATCCAAGGACTAACCAGGCCTGACCCTACTTAGCTTCTGCGATCCAACAGAATCAGATGCCAGGGTGGTATTGCTGTAGACACAGGAAGATGTATGCAAATATTATGCCATTTTACATAAGGGACTTGAGTGTCTGCAGATTTTGGCATGCCAGGGATCCTGAGACAATCAGCTGAGGATACCAAGAGCAAACTATGGTATGAAAGTTGACATTTAAGGCTAATATTCATCCCTGACCACGTGGTTCACCTGAGTTCTCTTTTTACTCTTGGAAGTAGGGACTGTTTTGAACCTATTTTGTGAAGTGAAGACATCTGAGGCCCAGAGCAGCTGAGTCATTGGGCCCAGCCCCGGGGGCTGGGATTTGCATCAGGAGTAAACAGACATGTCCCTAGGGGAAGATCGGCTGACCCAAAAAACCCCCACTGAGCTGCCAAGATGGAAGTTCAAAGGGCAGTCTTTGAAACCGTGCAGTAAGCAACGCAGGGGAGCTGTCTAGTTGAAGGGCAGCAGGGCTTGAGGGGAAGGGATGATGGACGGCTCGCAAAGGGAAGAAAAGGAAAGGAAAGCCAGTGCCGCTGAACACAGCTCAGTGGTAGAGCACTTGCCTAGCCTGTGCGAGGGCCTCCGTTCCATCCTCAGGGCTTGCAGAACATGCAGGAGGCTCAGGGTTCCATCCGTCCCCAGCACCACAAAACAAAACAAAGAAAACAAATCATATTGGAAAGTCAAATGCACCAAAGCGGAGCAGCTGCTCTGGAGAAAAGTTTGGCAATTCCAAGAGTTAATCACAGAGTTGACTTAGGACCCAGTCATTCCATTCTTAGGTAAAGAAACCAAAACAATTGAAAATAGGTGTTTAAATGCTTGTACATAGACATTCACAATGGCTCTATTCATTGTAGTCAAAATGTTGAGAAAAACAAATTTCTGCCAATGAGTAGGTAAACACATTGTTGCATAGCCCAAGAATAGAATATTACTTGGTCAGGAAAAAGAATGAAGTAGGGACACATGCTGTAAGTGGGATGAACCTGGAAAATATGATGTGGAATGAAGGAAGTCAGACACAAAAGGCCGCGTGGTGTATGAGCCCACTGATAGGAAATGTCTTGTTGTTGTGTGCCGTCTAGTCAGTATCCGACTCATAGTGACCCTCACAGGGTTTTCAATGGCTGATTATTTCGGGATTGCCTTGGGAGTGGATTGCCAGGCCCTTCTCCCATTTTTGCAGTGCTGGGAATCGAACCCGGGGGACCTCAGAGACTGCAGCACAGCGCTCTACCAACTGAGCTAAATCCTAGCCCCAGGAAATGTCTGGAACCAGCAAAATCCATAGTCAGGAAGCAGATCAGTGGCTGCCAGGGACTGGAGAAGGGAAGTGGGGAAGGACCACTGATGAGAACAGGGTCTCCTTGATGGAGGGGATGAAAATATTCTGGGACTAGACAGAGGTGGGGTTTTTGAAACACAAATGTATCTACGGCCACTAAATTATACACTTGAAAATGTTTTAGGGCTGGGGCTGCAACCCAGCAGTAGAGCGCTTGTCCTCACTTCAACCCCCAGCACTGGAAAAAAGTTTTAAATGGTTAATGTCACTGGGTGTGGCAGTGCATGCGAGTGATCTCTGCACTCGGGAGGCTGAGGTGGGAGGATGGCGAGTTCCAGGCCAGCCTGGGCTACAGAGTGAGGCCCCATCTAAAATCATGATCACAATTATAATATACCCCTTATTGGGCCTCCACCAACATCTGTCTCCAGAAGTCTTTCCAAACTCTGTCCTCAGAGCCTTCACTTCTGTCCTCCTCCCTCACCCTTCTTTCTCCCTGAAGTGGCACCTAACAACAACAATAAGGTCGTTATGAGTCAGATCCAATGGCACCTAACAACAACTGTTCATGTTTTTAGCCACAGAACAAAACCCTCCTCGACACTGCGCCCTGCACTGTCAGTGCTTCTCTCCTATTCATGGGCTTTTCGATGGCTGATTGTTTCGGGAGTGGGCTGCCAGGTTCTTCTCCCAGGCCCGCAGCACTGGTATTCCCAGGCAGTCTCCTATCCAAAAACTAACTGGTCTGACCCTGCTTAGCTTTTGAGATCAGATGGGACTGAGTGCCACAGTAGTATGACTCTAGACATTTGCCAAATAAATACAACAAATTATAGACTTTAAAAATTGAACAGCCAGGTGTGGTGGTGCATGCCTGCAATCCCAGTGACTTGGGAGGCAGAAGCAGGAGGGTCGTACGTTTGAGGCCAGAGGCTGCCTGTATAACATAACAAGACCATACCTTAAGATAAAATATTTAAAGAGCCTGGCATGGTGGCGCACACCTGTGATCCCAGCAACTCAGGAGGCGGAGGCAGGAGGATCACAAGTTCGAGACCAGAGGCAGTCTGTGTAACTTAGCGAGATGAGACCCTGTCTCAAAAAGTAAAAAAATGTGCTGAGGGTGCAGCTCAGTGGTTCAGCACTTGCAGAGCATGCAAGCATGAGGTCCTGGGTTCAACCCCCAGTACCACAAAAAAAAAAAAAGAAAAATGTAAAAAGGAGCTCCCGGGTAGAGCACTTGCAAAGTATGCACGAGGCCCTGGGTTTAGCTTCCCAGTGCCACAAAAATAAATAACATTAAATTAAATAAAAATTAAAGAAAATATGGCCATTGTAAAACATGGAACATACATAAAATATAAAATAAAATGTTAATAACCTTTCTAGAACATAGGAAAACAATTTTGAATGTATATTGTAATATGTATATTTATCACTGATGTTACTATACACTGCCCTCTGTCCACTCCTACTATAGTAGGACTGTTGTTGTTGTTGTTGTTGTTAGGTGCCATCGAGTCGGTATCCGACTCATAGCGACCCTCATAGGGTTTTCAATGGCTGGCTGTTTCGGGATTGCCTTGGGAGTGGGTTGCCAGGCCCTTCTCCCATTTTTGGGGTGCTGGGAATTGAACTCGGGACCTCAGGGACTGCAGTGCAGCGCTCTACCAACTGAGCCAAATCCCAGCCCATAGTAGGACTATAAGAATCTTAAAAGTAAGCCAGGCACGGTGGCACACACCTGTAATCCCAGTGGCTTGGGAGGCAGAGGCAGGAGGATCGCAAGTTCGAGACCAGAGGCAGTCTGCCTAATTTAGGGAGACCCTCTCTCAAAAAGTACAAAAAAATGGGGGTGCAGCTCAGTGGTTCAGCACTTGCAGAGCATGCAGGCACAAGGCCCTGCGTTCAACCCCCAGTACCGCAAAAAAAAAAAAAAAAAAAGTAAAAAAGCAACTCTTCACACACAAATATTTTATTAATCTGATAGTAAAGTCTCAATACTTCTTTATTCTGATAGCCCACTTTTACGTTTATCTTGTTTTTACACTTTAAAAAAGAAAGTTCCGTTGTTGACAAACTGTAAACAAATTTTCTCTTTGATGAATGTCATACTTTAGAGCAGGAGTCCCCAAGCCCCAGGCCACGGACTGTGAGCAGTGGGTGAGCAAGTGCAGCTTCTTCTGTATTTATGCAGTAAATACAATGCAGTTGAATCATCCCAAACCACCATCCTCACCTCCCTATCCGTGGAAAAATTGTGTTACATGAAGCTGCTCCCTGGTGCCAAAAAGGTTAGGGACTACTGCTATAGAGGAACTCTAAGTCAAAAACATTTGCTTGGGAATGTTTTATTTTGAAGTAGTTTAAGACTGACACAGAGTTGCAAAAATAGCACAGTTTCCACTCAGCTTCTCCCACTGAAACAGCTCATCTCATTAAACCACTGTCAAAACTAGAATATTGAGCCGGCTGCCCAGGCACATACCTATCAGCCCAATGACTTTGGGAGCCTGAGGCAGGAGGATCGCAAGTTCGAGGCCAGAGGCAGCCTGGGCAACTTCATGAGACCCTGTCCCGGGATTAAAATAAATAAATAAAATAAAACATGGGCTAGGGGTGCAGCTCAGTGATAGCGCACTTGCAAAGTATGTGCAAGGCCCTGGGTTATTTTTCTTTTTTCGTTTTGAGTCAAAGTCTCGCTAAATTACACAGGCTGCCTCTGCCTTTGAACTTGCGATCCTCCTGCCTCCGCTTCCCAAGTCATGGGGATTATAATCGTGGGCCACCTCGCCTGCCCGGCGTGGCCTCTTCATCCTGACATGAAAACAATCAAGGGAAGGTGCCCCACCCCCACCAAGCGAAACTGTCCTTTGGTCCCTAAGCCCCAGGAATGCGCTCTCGCTCTCGAAGGTGCCCATAATATCTTGTTTCTGCTCAGGCGGCCAGAGGTCACACAGGGCCCACGTGAGGCTCCTGGTCCCCTGGATGGGAGGAGGACGTGGTCATTATCTTGATCAGCGCCGCCTTGACCCTGAAGGTGTCTGGGCTCCTGAGCTGTAAGAGACACAGATGCTTGAAGTTCTTAAGAAAACCTTGCCTGAGGCCTTTGCAGTGCCCCGGGCTCCACAGATGCTAAGATTCCTACCCTCAGTTCCTTTACTAAGCTATTGTTTTCTTTTTTCTTCTTTCTTTCTTTTATTTTTATTGATCTATTTTTTGGGGTCTAGGCGCTGGAGGTGCAGGTCAGTGGTAGAACTTGCCTGGCATATGCAAGGCCCTGGGTTCCATCCCTAGCACTGCAAAAATAAGAAAAATAATTTGTTTTTTTTTTTTGGTGGGGGGAGTCTAAAGGATAATTCACTACAGGTGTACCTCTTTTTACTGAGCTTCATTGTACTGGGCTTTGAGGCTATTGCTTATGTTATTTTATTTTACTTATTTATTTATTTTGCGGTCCTGTGGGTTGAACCCAGGGCCTCACGCCTGCATGCTCTGCAAGTGCTGGACCACTGAGCTGCACCCTCAGCCCTTTTTTTTTTTTTACTGTTTTTTTTTTTTTTTTTTTTGGTACTGGAGGTTGAACCCAGGGCCTCGCGCCTGCATGCTCTGCAAATGCTGGACCACTGAGCTGCACCCCCAGCCCATTTTTTCAGTTTTTGAGACAGGGTCTCACTAAGTTGCACAGACTTCCTCTGGTCTTGAACTTGTGATCCTCCCGCCTCCGCCTCCCAAGCTGCTGGGATTACAGGCGTGTGCCACCACGCCCGGCTTTTTTTACTTTTTGAGACAGGGTCTGGCTAAATTGCGCAGACTGCCTCTGGTCTCGAACTTGGGATCCTCCTGCCTCTGCCTCCCGAGCTACTGAGATGACAGGTGTGCGCCACCGTGCCCGGCTTGCTATTGCTTCTTTTACAAATTGAAGGTTTGTGGCCACCCCGCTTGGAGGAAGTCTATCGGTGGCACTTTTCCAATAGATTAGATGATCAATTGCGTTTTTCAGGAGAAAAAGTATTTTTCCCCTTTTTTGTTTTTTGCGGTGGGGGAAGCTATGGCATCAGCCACAATCCTTGCACATGCTGGGCAGGTTCTCCAGCACTGAGTGGCACCCCTCAGCCCCAATTGTTGTTGTTGTTGTTGTTGTTATTGTTGTTATTATTGTTGTTGTTGTTGTTGTTGTTAGGTGCCGTCAAGTCGGTATCCGACTCATACGGACCTTCATAGGGTTTTCAATGGCTGACTGTTTCGGGATTGCCTTGGGAGTGGACTGCCAGGCCCTTCTCCCATTTTTTTTTTTTTTTTCCGGTACTGGGGGTTGAACCCTGGGCCTCACGCCTGCATGCTCTGCAAATGCTGGACCACTGAGCTGCGCCCCCGGCCCATTTGTTTTTTACTTTTTGAGACAGGGTTTCGCCAAGTTACGCAGACTGCATCTGGTCTCGAACTTGTGATTCTCCTGTCTCCGCCTCCTGAGCCTCTAGGATTACAGGTGTGCGCCACCACGCCCGGCTTCCCCTTCTCCCATTTTTGCGGTGCTGGGAATTGAACTCGGGACCTCAGAGACTGCAGCGCTCTACCAACTGAGCTAAAACCCAGCCATTATTATTTATTTATTTATTTGTGGTACTGGGGGTTGAACCCAGGGCCTCATGCCTGCATGCTCTGCAAGTGCTGGACCACTGAGCTGCACCCCCAGATCTTTGCTTTTTTTTTTTTTTTTTTTTTTTTTTTACCTTTTGAGACAGGGTCTCGTTAAATGATGCAGACTGGCTCTGGTCTCGAACTTGAGATCCTCCTGTCTCTGCTTCCCGAGGCAGTGGGATGACAGGAGTGCCCGGCTTTACTTTTTTATTTTTATTTTTTTGAGACACGGTCTCACTATGTAGCCCAGGCTGGCCTTGAATTCACAATCCTCCTACCAGCAGCTCACAAATGCTGAGGTTACAGGCAACTGCCCCCATCTAATGTTTAATGAGTGGAAAATATTCTGTCCAGTGGATGAACCATGGCTTACGTAACTAGTTCACAGCTGGCTGACCTTGAATCGTTCTGCAGATTTAGAATTGGCAGCCTGGCTGCATGGCCGTGGCACAGTGGTTCCCTCCACTTGAAAGACCTCTTGAGAAGAAATTTTCAGGAACTGATCAATGGGTTGAAGGGCACAACACGTTTACGGCTCATGAGATATCAGGTCAATTTTTTCCCTCCCTTAAAAGAAAATGTATGTCTAATAGTTTCACCAAGGTACCGGCACTGGGTTGTATAATTTTCCTTTTTATAAAACCAGAGCGCTGAGCCGGGCGCTGTAGCGCACGCCTGTCATCCCAGTGGCTCGAGAGGCTGAGGCAGGAGGACTGCAAGTTGGAGGCCATAGGCAGCTTTCACAATAGCGAGGCCCTGCCTCAAGAAAGAAAACAAAAAATGGGGTGGGGGCCCGCTTAGTGGTAGAGCACTTACCTGGCATGCACGAGGCCCTGGATTCATGCCCTATAATTGAAAAAAATTTTTGTTTTTGCAGGGTTGGGGATTGAGCCCAGGGGGTCAGTCCATGACAAGCAAGCACTCTACCAACTGAGCTAAACCGTGAGCCCTAAATATGTTTTTGTGTGTGTGTGTGTGTGTGTGTGTGTGTGTGTGTGTTCTTTTTCTTTCAGTGCTGGGGATCGAACCTAGGGCCTTGTGCATGTTAGGCAGATGCTCCACGACTGAGCCACATCCCTGTTGTGAACTTTAAGATTAGGATTGTAGCTGGGTGCGGTGGCACACGCCTGTGATCCTAGCGACTTGGGTGGGAGGCAGAGGCAGGAGGATCGCAAGTTCAGGACCAGAAGCAGTCTACGTAATTTAGCGAGACCTTGTCTCAAAAAGTAAAAACAATGGGCTGTGGGTACAGCTCAGTCGTCCTGCACTTGCAAAGCATCCAAGTACCAGCCCCTAGGTTCAACCCCCAGTACTGCAACTATAATAATAATAATAGTAATAATAATAACAATAATGATAATAATAATAATAATAAAATAAGAGTAGGATTGTAGCTCAGTAGTAGAGCACCCGCCAAGCATGTACAAGCCCTGGGCTCTGTCCCTGTGCTTGCCAAGCATATAGAGGCCGAGGGTTCTGTCCCCAGCATTTAAAACACAAACAAACAAAAAATGGGTGGACATCTTGGGCTCATATTACTTGGAAAGTCACAGCATATGGCTTCAGGTATAGCTGGATCCAGGGGCTCAACCCCCATGTCCCTTTCCTCTGACTAGCTCTGCTATCCCATCCCCCGTGCCACCTGTCTTACATATCTGGGATTCTCTCTGCAGGTGGCTCCATCCAGAAGGGGGATCTTTTTTCTTTTCTTTTCTTTTCCCTTCTTTCTTTTTTCTTTCTTTCTTTCTTTCTTTTTTTTCTTTTTCTTTTTTTTTTTTTTTTTTTGGTGGTACTGGGGATTGAGCCCAGGTCCTTGTGCTTGCATGCTCTGCAAGTGCTAGCTCACTGAGCTGCACCCCCAGCCCATTTCCGAACTTTTTTTTGAGACAGGGTCTCACTAAATTACACAGACTGCCTCGGGTCTCGAACTTGCGTTTCTCCTGCCCCCCGCTCCCGACAAAAGGGGAAAATGGAGCTGGATTTTCACTCCCTCGCTCTTCCACCTCCCCTGGAGGCAGCTCTTTCCTCTCTGCCTGCCCTCGTATCCTTCTCAGGGGAGGAGTTTCACTGGGTCTTCCTTGAGCCAATCAGCACCCCACAGGGGACAGAGAACTCTCCTGGTGCCCCTGTGTTGAAAGAGCATGGTAGCACTGCCTGGGACCCCAGCACTTGGGAGGCTGAGGGAGGAGGAAGGCAAGGTCCAGGCTAGCCTGGGCCACGTGAGACCCTGTCACAACCTCGCGAGATCTCATCTCCAGGTGAGAGTGGTGGCCGCACCTGTGATTCCCAACATTCCGGAGGCTGAGGCAGGAGGATCACAAATTCCAGGCCAAGGAGAGCTCCCCACCTCTCCAAAAGAAAAAGAAAAAGAAAAATAGAGAAAGAAAGAGAAAGAAGGAAGGAAAGGAAGGGAGGGAGGGAGGAAGGAGGAAGAAAAGGAAGAAAGGAAAAAGAGATCAAGCGCGCTCAAACTGCAGTGACTTCATTTTGCCACACGGGGTCAGCCCAGCAGAGGTTTCAAGGATGAATAGGCGTTAGCCCATTGGGCAAAAGAAAGACTTTGCAAACAGAAAAGTCTAGAAAAGTCACAAACGGGTGACCCAGCCTGCAGCTTCCTTCTGCTTCCATCGTTGTCGCGGGCCCATCTCCCATGCCCCGTGTCTTTTGTTTATATCTAGCAACATTTCCCATCAGCAAACAACGGGGCACCTCGTTGCCTGTCACCCAGGGGGCACCCACAGCGCCCTACCCTCTCGAAGGCCTCAGTGGCATCTCTGGAATGCCCAGTGCAGCTGGAACTGTCCACGCCTCCGCAGGAGCAATGGCATCACCTTTGGGCCCTGGATTCGCCCAGCCTTGTTGGAGGGTCCCCCTCCTGTGGGGGGAGGGCAGTGATCTCATGGAAGGAGGGGACAAGGACGGCATCTCCCGTGCCACCTGGATCCACATCCCCTCGGGCCTCAGTGTCCCACGTGTGGCTTCCTTTTGCCAGAACCCCTGGCCTTTCTCAGACCTGCAGAGCTCATGGCACCCAGGTGTGGCTGAAGACCCACAGGGCCAAGGAATTGGGGTGCTTTGGGAACTGCTGGAAGCCTGCGATAAAGGAAACTTGGGGAACAAGCGATCAGTGCCCCTGCCCCCAGGGCGAGACGGTAGGGGGGAATGCGGTCTCCCCAGGAAGCCAGCGGCCTGCGCCTCAGCTCCCCCCACTCTCGCTAGCGCCCCCTGGAGGGCCAATGTCCTCCCTCCCTCTCATCCTGGGCTCGGCAGGGGCTTCGTGGGCCCTGGTGCCCTCAAGTCTTCATCTCAGGGGTCCAGGGGAACCCCAACCTCAACATGAGGCTGGATCTGTCTTGCTGGTCTTCTGCCAAATCCTCCACGTTCCCCCCAAACTCCCTTCCATTCAGTTGCCTGAGAAAATCAGCCCTGCGCTTTCAACCCAGCCAGGTTCACCCCACAGGCCTCGGTCCCACCCTGCGTGGCCCTGGCGTCCCCTGTGTCTCTTGCTCTGCTGTTACCCATGCAAACTGAGCTGAGCAAGGAAGAAAACTTCTCGGCTCAAAGAACAAGGGCAATTGGGGCAAACTGGCCTCAGGCACGGCAGGGCTCCTGCCCCTCTCCTCTTGGGTGCAACCTGCATTCTGCAAACTTCAGGAAGGACAGTGGGCGGTCCAGGGTTCCTGGAGGCTCTGTGCTTTACTCGATTTTCTGTCTCTCTTTTTTGTTCTCTTGGTGCTGAGGATGGAACCCAGGGCCTCCCCCAGGCTCCTGTTCTACCACTGAGACACACGTTGGAATTGATTTTCTGAGGCCTCACTATGTACACCAGGCTGGCCTGGAACTCGCGATACCCCTGCCTCCGCCTCCCAAGTGCTGGGATCGCAGGCGTGGCCACCAGGCCTGGCTCCTCCCCAACCTGGAGACGAGATCTCTCGAGATTGAGGCAGGGTTTCTCGAGGCCCAGGCTGGCCTGGAACTGGCCATCCTCCCACCTCAGCCTCCCCAGTGCTGCGCTCACAAGCTCCTTAGTTACACCTGGCGACCACAGCTAGCAGGGATCAGCCCTCCTTTGCTGCAGCTTCCACATCTGTCGATTTAACCAAACATAGATCAAATATATGTAAAATATTAATAATAATAAATTTGGTTGGGTACAGGTTTTTTTCTCTTCATTCTTTCCTGTTGTTGTTGTTGTTAGGTGCTGTCAAGTCGGTATCCGACTCATAGCGACCCTCTGTACAACAGGGGAAACACTACTGTCAGTGCTTCTCTGCTGTTCATAGGGTTTTCAATGGTTGATTGATTTTTGGGAGGAGGTCGCCAGGTCCTTCTCCCAGCCTACAGCTTCTGGTGTTCCCAGGCGGTCTCCCATCCAGGTACTACCCAGGCCCAACCCTGCTTAGCTTCCGAGATCTGATGGATCGGATGCCACAGGGCTACCGCTGCAGGCCATTCTTCCCTAAACAACACAATAAACAGCATTTACATTTAATAAGCAAGTAATCTAGAGTTGACTTAAGGTACAGAGAAGGATGGGGGGTCTATGGAAATGCTGCCACATTGTCAGTCAGGGACTTGAGCATCCTTGGAGTGTTCTGTCTTGGACAGGTCCTGGAACTGATCACTTGCCGATACTAGAGGATGACTGCACATTTGTGGCCACCCAGAGAGATGAACGATTAAAATAAGTGTGTAGGTTTAAAGGGACCTGAATCAGGCATGGGTAGCCTGTATCTCAGAACTTGGGAGGCTGAGGTCAGAGGACAACCAGTTTAAGGCCAGCCTGGGCTACATAGCAAGAACTTGTCTTCAAACAAACAAACAAACAAACAAACGAGCATCATAGCTAGTACTTAGTGCAAAAAGAGATGGCCAAGTCCCAACTTCCTGATACCCAGGAAGGCAACCCTAACAGAAAAAGGGTCTTTGCAGGTGTAATCAAGGATCTTGAGATGAGACTATCCTGGGTTTAGAGTGGTCCTAATAAGGGAAGTATCCTGATAAGAAAAAAGACAGACCTAGGCCCGGTGGTGCAGTCTGTAATCTCAGCATTCGGGAGGCTGAGGCAGGAGGATCACAGGTTTGAGGCTAAAGGCAGGCTGCATCACTTAGCAAGATTCTGTCTCAAGGTAAAACGTTAAAAAAAAAAAAAAAAGGGCTGGAGATGCAGCTCAGTGACAGAATGCTTGCAAAGAGCACCTGAGGCCCTGAGTTCAATACCCAGTTGTTGTTGTTAGGTGCCCTCGAGTCGGTGTCCGACTCATAGCGACCCTCTGTACAACAGGGGAAACACCATTGTCAGTGCTTCTCTGCTGTTCATAGGGTTTTCAATGGCAGATTGGTTTTTGGGAGGGGGTTGCCGGGTCCTTCTCCCAAGCCTACAGCTTCTGGTGTTCCCAGGCGGTCTCCCATCCAAGTACTAACCAGGTCGAACCCTGTTTAGCTTCTGATATCTGACGGGATCGGATGCCAAAGGGTTACGGCTGCAGGCAATCCCCAGTACCATATTAAAAAAAAAAAAAAAGTAAGAAAAAAGAAAATGTGAGGAAGACTTGACACAGACTCAGACTAATGCAGAAGGCCATCAGCAGGCAGACACAGAGACTGGAGTGGCACATGGACGAGGGCCTCGGGGGACTGCTGCCAGCCAGGGGACAGCATGCGACAGCCCGTCCCTCAGACCCGCCTGAGGAGCCAACCCCGGTGCCACCCTGACTTTGGAATTCAGCCCCAGCCTGCGAAGATCAAGCTCTGCTGCTCTCAGCCACTCAGCGCGGGGAGCCTGGCCCTGGCTTTGCTGTCTGCAGTCGCAGTGACCCACGGTCAGCTGCAGTCCTGAAATACGAAATGCAGATATCCAGACATGAATTATGAGTAAGCTTTACACCCTGGGCCATGGCGTACAGGGGCCTGCGTTCAAGGGACCGTCACTGTATTTAATAACAATAAAAAGTACAGCGATAACAAGAACCGAACATTAGGAGCCCCCAGGGAGACATCAGGCGCGTCGCCATAACCAGAGCCTCGCTTTCTCCCTCTTTCTTGCAAACCTAGCGCGTTAACCTCCTTTGCCCACAATGGGGAGCCCGGGAGAGCCTCAAAAGGCTCGACTGCGCATGCGGATTACCCAGAACGCACGCTGAGCCTTCGCTCGTTGCCGTGCGCCCTTTTGCATCACTCACCGACGCACTTGACGGCCGTTTTCCTCTCCTCTGGCGGGAACACGGCCCACTACGCCCACTGCGCCCAGCAGAGCCCGCCCTGCCCCTCAGGGATTGGCTGTCCGTCCCGTAAACCCCGCGATGATTGGTTCTCGCCTCTGCCACTTCTTTTCAGCCTAGTGGCGCGCAGGGAGGCGGTGAGCGAGGGGAGCCGGAGCGGTTGTGGCGGCGGCGGAAGTGGCCTGCGAGCCGGGACCTCGCGGACACCATGGTGAGGGCGCGGCGGCGGCGGCGGGGTGTCCCGGAGGCGTAGGGCGCGCTCGTCCGGGACCCCTCGAGGCGGGCGCCGGGGCTGGCGCGAGCTCGCGGTCGCAGTGTGGAGTCCCGCGCGCCGCCCGAGCGGGGAGACAGAGGCGGGGGCGGCAGGTGCCGCTGCGGGACGCAGCCCCCGTGGCTGGCGGGATTTAGGTTCGGCCAGACGCGTGCTCACAATACCGCGGCCCGGCTCGGTGTCATGCTTGGGCAGATGGGGCAGCAGGGCACCCGCGGAAGGGCACGGGGAACGGAACAGTTCGGGGGCAGAGACGGGGCTCCGAGCGTTATCAGGCCCAGATGAGACAGCTGGAGTGCGGGGATCGAGGGGGACCGCGTCCATCCGGGGAACCTGAGGGTTTGCTCTTTGTAGAACCCGTTAGCACCCCTTCTGCGCCTCTGGCTGAAAAGCGGGCACAGAGAGGGGATGGCTTTTCTCTGGGTCACACAGCATCGCTTCCCCAGGGAAGGGACAGCAATTCAAGGCACGGGTGGACAGAGTGCATCTCTCCCGGTTCACAGAACGGAATATCCAGGCCCACTCATAATCGCGGGAATTCTGGGCGGGGGCTTCAGTGGGTTACAGGTAAAGAAATGGGGGAATTCAGAGCTGGAAGCGTCTGGGCCCATCAGCTGTTAGCTTTTGTGTTCTCTAGGAAGAGAAATCAAGGCTCTTGTTGGGGAAGTGACTGCTAGAGTCACTCTGATCTCAGGTGTTGTGACCCGAGGTCAGAAACACAGCACTAGCTGGGCATGGTGGCGCAAGTCTGTAATCCCAGCCGCTTGGGAGGCAGAGCCAGGAGGATCGCAAGTTCTAGACCAGAGGAAGTCTATGTAATTTAGCGAGACCCTGTCTCAGGAGGTAAGGAAAAAAAATAAATAAAAGGGCTGGGGGTGCAGCTCAGTGGTCCAGCACTTGCAAAGCATGCAGGCGTGAGGCCCCGGGATCAACCTCCAGTACCACAAAAAAAAAAAAAAAAAAAAAAAAAAAAAAAAAAAAAAAAAAAAAAAAAAAAAAAAAAAAAAAAAAAAAAAAAAAAAAAAGAAACACAGCACAAGGAGCCAAAAGCCAATCAAAGGGAGTCTTTATTGAGCCAGCAGCCACGGAGGACGGAGGACGAGTGTCTCTCCAAAACCCGTGGCCCTGAGGGACAGTTGCTTGCGGCTTAAAAGAGCAAATATAGCAAGCTTACACTTTCCAAGTTGTATGACGTGTATACAATCTCTAGGTCCCTGGTATGATTTGTATAAACGGTTGGCATGAAAACAAAAACAAAAAACAAGCCGTTCCATGACACAATCCCTCAGGTGGCAGTTCCATAGACTGTGCAAGCAGGGTGGGACAGAAGCAGAACAGGAGGCTAACAGGCAATCAGTCAGTAGTTAAGAATTAACAGTAAATCAGGCAGTTAAAATCAGACAGTTAAAAAAAATTCTTCTAATATTTAGTTTCTCAAAGGGCAGCAGGGCTACCTAAGATGGCGATGGTCCTGTCAACTCAGTGGCCTCTTTGCAGTGGTGAGGGATTATCATTATTTGTGGTACTTTGGGGATGACCGCAGCAGGCCGGGTGCTCTGCAGCCACCGGAGGCGGAAGGTGTAACCAGTGTCTCACCCTCAGCCCTGTGAGAGTGGCCCTGGGGGTCAACAGGACGAGAGGGGCTCTGCCAGCACCCTGCAGTGGTTGGGCAGAAAAGGTGATCGGGAGGAAGGCGCCTGAAACAGCGAGGCGGCTCTGCAGGTCCCTCCCTAGGGCCTGCGCGGACAGCATCTGGAAGGAGGGCCCTGTGCAAAATGGAAAGAGGAGAATGTCAGCCGGCGAGAAGTCCCTGCAGGAGCCTTGGAGCCACCAGCGGGGGGCAGCTCTCAGGGGCCCTCGGGGGTCTGGAGGAGGGGCAAACCGAGGCAAGCGTTCAGGAAGGACGAAAGGGAAGGTGAGGGAAGGGGGAGCTGGGCATCTGATTGAGGAGACCGACAAGAGGAGGCCCCTTGTGAGGCCACTGAAGTGAGGCGCCCGCCGGCAGGGGCCCTGGCGGGACGTTTCCATGCGTCTTGGCTAAGGTGGCCCCGTCTAACCCCCGGGCCCAGTCTCCTCAAGGAGGGGAATCACCGTTTTGCCTCATGACGTCACAGAACCGCAGGCGAGGACCCCTCAGACTCCACTGGAGCCGTGGGGCGGCACATGCATACGCTGTCACCCACCCGTCACTCAGAGGCTACGGAAAGCAAACAGATCGGAGAGGAACGCCTTAGTCACGGATCAGTCAGGGGTGACTCAGTGCCGCATCCAGCGACCCAAGACCCAGGCAGGTGGAGCTCTCAGACCACAACCCAGGACTGTGACAGTCGCAGCTCACCTCTGGAGGGCTTCTCACAGGTCACAGGCAGTTCTGTTTATTTTGGTTTCGTTGTCTGGCGTCTGGCTGCCAGCGCTGCCAGCCTGTCGTCGAGCCTGGGGCCCTGGAACGTCTCGGGATGCCTCCCCTGGGGTCTCTGACTAGCGAGATTCACTGCGGCCTCCAAATGTGGTAACTCGAGTCAGAAAGACACCACAAGGAGCAAAAAGCCAGTTAAGGGGAGTCTCTTTTGAGCCGGCGGCCACAGAGCACTAGCGTCTCCCCAAAACCCAGGGCCCTGAGGAGCAATTGCTGCGGGATTTTAAGGGCAACTTTTGGCAAGCTTACAGTCTCCAAGTTGTATGATCTGTGTACAATCTGGAGGTTCCGGCTATGATTTGTATAAGTGGTTGGCATGAAAACAAAAAACAAGAAAGCAGGCAGCTCTGTAACAGCCACTCTGGCAGCAGTTCCACAGATTGTACAACCAGGGCGGCACAGAAGCAGAACAGGCGGCTAACAGTCAATCAGGGGTTAAGAATTAACAATCAGGCAGTTAGAATCACAGGTAAAAACTTCTTCCAGTATATGGTTTCTTAATGGGCAGCAGGGCTACCTAAGATGGCGATGGGCCTGTCAACTCAGTGGCCTCTTTGCAGTGGTGAGGGATCATCATTATTTGTGGTACTTTGGGGTTGATCCAAGGGCCTTGTGCATACTTTGCAAGTGCTCTATCACTGAGGTGCATCCAGGGCCCCTTTTTAATTTTTTTTTTTTTTTTTTTTTTTTTTTTTTTTTTTTTTTTTTTTTTTTTTTTTTTTTTTTTTTTTTTTTTGTGTGTGTGTGTGTGTGTGTGGTACTGGGGGTTGATCCCCCGGCCTCACGCCTGCATGCTTTGCCAGTGCTGGACCACTGAGCTGCTTTTTTTCCTTACTTCCTGAGACAGGGTCTCACTAAGTTACATAGACTTCCTCTAGTCTCGAACTTACGATCCTCCTGTCTCCGCCTCCCAAGCCGCTGGGATTACAGACGTGCGCCACCACGCCCAGCTCCCCTTTTTAAATTTTGAGACAGGGTCTCTCAAGTTACTGCAGCTGCTCCTGGCCTCAAATTTGCAATCCTGCCTCTGCCTCTGGAGTGGCTAGGATGACTGTGTGCTCCATGGACACTAACGTTTTGTTCTTAAGACCGTCTCATTATGTAGTCCAGGCTGACCTGGAACGCACAGAAGGGGTGGTCTCACTGCTGCATACTGGATGGAGGGCCGTTCCCAAGGGGTAAGCAGAACTGGAAAGAACCACTTCTCTTGACTCCTTGGGGACATGATCTTTGGTTTTTGGTTTTTGTTTTTTCTTCCCAGGGCTTTGCACATGCTAGCAAGTGCTCTGTCACTGTGCTGCATCCTGGCCCCTTTTCTTTTCTTTTCTTTTCTTTTCTTTTTAAACAGGGTTTCACCAAGTTGCGCAGGCTGCATCTGGCCTCAAACATTCAATCCTCCTACCCTGGCTTCCCATGTGCTGGAATTACAGGCCAGCGCCACCCCACCCAGCTGGATCTTTGTTATTTCGTGTTTTTTTTAAGTGTGTGTGTGTGTGTGTGTGTGTGTGTGTAGTTTTGTTTTGTTGTTTGCACTACTGGAGGTTGAACTCAGGGCCTTGCACTTGCATGGTTTGCAAGTGCTGTACCACTGAGCTGCACCCTCAGCCCTTTTTTTTTTTTTTTTTTTGGCGACTGGGTTTGGCTAAATTACCCAGACTGCCTCTAGTGTCAAATTTGCCATCCTCCTGCCTCTGCCTTCCGAGCTGCTGGGATGACAGGCATGCGCCACTGTGCCCAGCTGGATCTTCGTTGTTATCTGCAACATATTCCATTCCCACCGTCTGACACTGAACCTGTGCGAGGCCCAGGTGCCAGGCCTCCTCACTGAGCACCCTCCCTACCCTGAACGTCCGGAGTCCCCCGGCCCTGGCTCTCCTGGAGGAGTGGCCAACAGCCCAGAAGGCGGGGACTTGGACGCTCCCAGTTCTCTGGGGTCAGCCTGGGGCCAGAAGGAGTGGCTGGGGAGCTGAGGGGAGGGGCTTTGCGGGCTTCCTGGATTAGGAGCCAATGGCTTTAGGCCTCCCTCCACCTGGGCCTCAGGACGGAAGCCTAGAGACAGGAATGCGCGCTCCTGAAGCTCCTGGGACTTGGCTCTGGGTGGCCCTGTCACCTGGTGGCCCGCCGGCTCCCCTCTCACCTGGCACGCGCATGCTTTTTTCCTTCTTCCTTGTGCTGGGGTCGATGCCCAGGGCTCACGAGAGCCAGGCATGTGCTGCAGCCCCGCCCTCCTGCTTGCCGTGGGTCCCGCAGGCCCGCACCCCTGGGAGAAGGTGGCGAGATGCAGTCACCGTGCGGGCGCATGGCCTGCCGGGCCTGCCCAGGGCGTCGGCGCTTCCCCGTCCTGCCCCTCTCCGGGGCGCGGGTGCGCACTGCGCCTGGCCTGTGGCTTCCCTAGGTGGCCCATGTGTCCTCCTCCTCGTCCTCCTTGTCCTCGCGTCTTCATGGAGAAAATGTGTCCTGAGCCCCCCATGCCTGGCCCCTGGCCCCTGGCCGGGCTGTGCGCGCGTGCTTGGCCCTGGCAAAGCCCACACCCAGTGCGTCTTCCCGTCTAGCCGGGGAGACAGGTAATAAACACGGTAATTAGAGACCAGAATTATCGCCGCCCTGGACGGGAACAAACAGCCATTAGAGGGGAGGCGACGGGCCGGGGCAGGGGCAGGGGCGGGCAGAGGCGGAAGCCAGGCCTGGAGACCCAAGGCCGTCTGCCCCGCCCACCGGTGTCTCCCACTCCTATGCTGGGGGTGGACCCAGGCCTCGCGCGTGCCCAGTGCGCGCTCCAGTGCGCGCTTCGCCGCCTGCAGCCCAGTATGCCCGGTTCTGCGCCTCGGGATCTGCCAGCAGCCACGGGGGAGGCCCAGGCCCTCGGGCTGCGCTGCTTTGTAGTTTGGTACAGCCGGTGGCCACGGGGGACTGTCCCCAGCCGGAAGGTGCGCACGCCCCTCGGTGTGACATCCTCAGTCACCTGGGGATGGGCTGTGTGGTCCCCGGTTAGTCCCTCCCTGGGCCACCACCAGCGCCCCCGTTTGTGAGTGGCCAGCAGGCCATCTGGATCGTGGCTTCAGAGGCCCTGTCTGGTGACCCGCGGGCCACCCCATGCCTATCCAGCGTGGCCCTGAGTGGGTGCCGCGCTGCGGGGCAGGGCCTGCAGGCCCACCCTCTGGCCACTCCGGCCGCTCTCCAGCCTCCTGCTCTTTATTTGGCCCTCCAGGAAGCCCACAGGAAGCCAGCTGATCCCTGGCAGGGCCAGGCTGGGGGCTCCCTCCGCCTCCCTGCCTGCCAGGCCTCCCTGCCAGGCTGTGGCAGGGTTTGCCACCCATGGGGATTGCAGAGTCACCAGGGCAAGGGGCAGGTAAGGCCCTGGCCTCCGTGAGGCGAGCCTCAGTGCTGGACACCTTCTGTGCGTGTGGTTTTGGGGTGCTGAGGGTGAGCCTGGGACTTCCCACAAATGGGGCAGGCGCCGCACTGCCGTGCCCCGCCCCAGCTGGACCGCACTGGACGCGGGACACTGACCGGGGGCTGCCCTCGCTGTCACTCTTCTCTCTGGAAGCCCAGGCGCAGTTCCCAGAAGCCGGCCAGGCCTGGGTTTCCGAGAAGAAAAGAGCTGATTCTTCCCCAGTTACAACAATACTGCCCAGGGCCGGGGTGCGGCGGGCGGCAGAGCGCCAGCCCAGCGTGTGCGCAGCCCGGGTTCCGTTACCGCAACACAAATCAAAACCCCCAGCCCAAACTTCCCCCGCGCTGTGCCTGCCCGCCCAGCTCCACAGGAGGCTGAGGCAGGAAGAGCTGCAGCCTGAGTTCGAGGCCAGCCTGGGCAGTCACAACACTCTGGCTGAAAACACTGAGGACCTGGGCACAGAGCTGCCCTGAGAAAGGAGGAGACCCGCAGTGAGGGACGAAGGTCGCCCCCACCCCCGGCTCACCTTACCTCCCAGGCTGTGTGTATTTGTGTGTGTGGGGGGGGGTGTTTTGTTTTATTCGTTTTTGAGACGCAGTGTCACTGTACCCAACCTATATAGAATTCTCTATATAGTCCAGGCTGGCCTCAAACTCATGTCCATCCTCCTGCCTCCGCCTCCAGATTGTGAGGATCGCAGGCGTGGCCAGCAGACCCTGCTTACCTGCCCGGTTTTTAAACGTTCCTTCCTTTTCTGCCATCGCCTGTAGTAACTGGTTTCTGTAACGTTTTTCTGCCTTCACCTGATGAACTTCTGCTTTTGAAAACCCAGGGATGGATCAAGCCTATGATCCCAGCAACTTGGGAGGCTGAGGCAGAAGGACTGCAGGTTCGAGGCCAGAGGGACCCTGTGTAACTTAGCAAGCCGTTGTCTCAAAAAAAAAAAGAAAGAAAGAAAGAAAGAAAGAAAGAAAGAAAAGGTTGGGCTGGGAGTGCAGCCCAGTGGCAGAGCACTTGCACACTGTGTGAGGTCTGGGGTTCAACCCCTAAGTACTGGAAAACAGAAAAAAAGAGGAAAGAAAACCCAGCCCAGCTGTGGCCTCCTCAGATTGGGGCAGCACCCCAAGGACTGGGCTGACATCGGCTGCCAGCACACAGGGACACGCCAGGCTGCGCCTTTTCCTAGCCATGCACTGTTGGGCATTTCCTCGGTCCTCAAGCCATGACACTCTCACCGCCATCCTTGGGAAGAGTGGTCAGGGGCGGGGGATTGGCTTTGGGGCTGAGGGCACCAAAAGCTGCGGGCCCAGGTATAAATACAGTTGTCCTTAGGAACCAGGAGGTGGGACCTACGGACCACCTTTGCCTTTTCTTTTTCTTTTCTTTTCTTTTTTTTTTTTCCTTTTGAGACAGGGTCTCACCGTGTAGCCCAGGCTGGCCTCGAACTCGCTTCGATCCTCCTGCCTCAGCCTCCCGAGTGCTGGCCTCACAATCGTGGGCCAGCCACCACGCCCAGCTCATTTGCTACTTCACTATACATAAAAATCGAGAAGAAAGGCCATTGAAAAAGTTGACTCATCTGCCTGCACATAGGATTAAAAATTTGAACCCGGACTCCCTACATTTCTAACCCGACCCTGAGCCCAGTCTTTGGTGGATTGGAAGCTGTTGAAGGCCGTGGGTTTATAAACGCCCGGGGTAGCGCCGCGTGCCGTCCAGGGCTGGAATGTGCAGAGCATGAGTTGGGAAGAAATGACCAGAACGGTCAGCTGCGCCCCGGAGGGCACAGCGCGCGGGACTCGCCCGATCGGGGGCTCGAGCGTGCGTAGGGGGCTCAGGCAGGGTGCGGAGAAGGCGTTTGCGGGGGGCCGGGCCCGCAGCGCGCTCCTGTAGCGGGATCCGGGCGGCGGGCGCTGCTCAGGCGGCTCACGCGGCTCCTGCTTCCCTTTCAGCTTCCCCTGTCGCTGCTGAAGACGGCTCAGAACCACCCGATGGTGAGGGGACGCTGGGGGGCGGGGCGCGGTGGGCGGGGCCCTTCCGGTCTGTGCTCTCCGCGGCCACGCCCACCCTTACTGCTGCTCAGAAACGGATCCAGGCTGACCCGAAAGGTCAGGTACAGCCCGGCGCAGTGGCCGCCTGCGACCCCAGCGTCGGGAGGCTGAGGCGGAGGACGGCGAGTTGGAGGCCAGCCTGGCTGCATTCCGAGACCCTGTCTGAGAAACAAAAAGCAAAAGCAAACGAGCCCTGAACCCCCTGCAGGAGTCTCCAGGCAGCCCGGCTCACCGCGTCGGGCCTGCGGTGCGCGGCTGCGCGGGTGGCTTTGTGCAGCACAGGAGGCCGCCCGGGCCCGCTGCCCCAGGCTGAGGTGCGGCCTGGCGCTTGCCACGTCCAGCTGTTCAGCTTCTCTTTCAAGATTTTTTCCTTGAGGGCTGGGGGTTTAGCCCCGTTGGTAGAGTGCTTGCTTACCATGCACACAGCCCCTGGGCTCCATCCCAGCATCATTAACAAACAACTTCAGGGGAAAGAAAGGTTTTTTTCCAAATATAATTGTGGACCCTTTTTTATTTTTATTTCTTCAGTACTGGGGGTTGAACCCAGGGCCTTGCGCCTGCATGCTCTGCAAGTGCTGGACCACTGAGCTGCACCCCCAGCCCATTTTTTTACTTTTTGAGACAGGGTCTCCTAAGTTACACAGGCTGCCTCTGGTCTGGAACTTGCGATCCTCCTGCCTCTGCCTCCTGAGTCTCTGGGATTACAGGCGTGCGCCACTGCGCCGGCTCTCCAACTATAACTGTACCATACAACCATTTTGTTTATTTATTTATTTATTTTTAAGGTGCTGGGGCTCAAACCCGGGGCCTTGTGCATGTCAGTACCTGCTGGACCACACAGCCGCACGCCTGGCTAGTTAAACATTTAAACTAAGCAACTCACTGGCCTTGGTGGCACAGGCTGAGCCCCAGCACTTGGGAGGCTGAGGAAGGAGGATGGATGCAGGTTGGAGGCCAGCCTGGGTACACAGCAAGACCCCGTCTCAAATAAAATCAATAATAAAAATAAAGTGAGCAACTCTGCAAGGCCCAGCATGCCCCACCACAGCCTCTGCCTAGTTCCAGGATGTCCCCATTCTGGTGAAAAGTGACCCGTCCCCATGAGTGGTCACTCCCCTTCCCCTCCCACAGCCTCTGGCAGCCACTGATCTGCTTCCTGTCTCTGGGGATGCGCCTGTTCCAGACATTTCCTATCAGCAGGCTCCCAAGGAATATGGCCTTTTGTGCCTGGCCTGTCACTCTCCAGGTTCATCCTCGAAGCATGTGCCAGGCCTCCATTCCTGTTTGTGGCTGAGTAATATTCCACTGTGTTATTGGACCAGGTTGTGTTCTTCTGTTTTTCTGCTGATAGATAACTAATTGAGCTGTTGCCACTTTGTGGCTGTTGTGAATGGTGAACACTTGTATACGTGTTTCAGTGTGAATATAAGTATGTCTTTATTTCTGTGGGGAAGATACCAAAGTTGATTTTTTTTTTCCTTTTCCATACTTAGGGGTTGACCCCAGGTTCTTGCACATACTTGCAGGTGCTGTACCCCTGGGCTCCCCCCTCACCACACTTTATTTTTTATCTTGAGTCAGGGTCTCACTTCACAGGCTCCCTCTGGCCTAAAGGTTGTGATCCTGCTGCTTCCGCCTCCCCAGTCGCTGGGATAACGGCTGTGCCACTGCGCCGGGCCTTTATTTATTTATTTCTGAGACAGGATCTCAATATTTAGCCCAGGCTGGCCTGGAACTTGGGATCCTTCTGCCTCAGCCTCCAGGATCACAGGCAGGCAACACCATACCTGGTTTTGGGTTTTGATTCTTTTTCTTTTATGGAGCTGGGTTGGAGCTCAGGGCTTTGCGCCTGCTGGGCACAGGCGCTACCACTGACCCCGCACACACACCCTAAAATGGTTTTTTTGTTGTTTTTAGTTGCACAAAAAGCAGCCCAATCTCAGGAACCCCCACAGTCCCAGCAGCTGGACAGAGGAGGCCGCTGGCCAGTCCTGGGGTCCGGGGGCTGCCCGCTGTGCCCCAGAAAGCTTCCCCCACTCCCTCTACCCCCCCCCCCCGCCCAGTCTCTCGGGCTGGGCCTGCACCCCGCGGCTCCGCTGTCCGGCTGACCAGATACCCATCCCCTTGCAGTTGGTGGAGCTCAAGAACGGGGAGACGTACAACGGGCACCTGGTGAGCTGCGACAACTGGATGAACATTAACCTGCGCGAGGTCATCTGCACGTCCCGGGTGAGCCCGCGGCCGGGGGCCTGGGGCGGCGCGGGCCGGCCTGGCGCGCGCGCGCGCGGACGGTGACGCAGCCCCTTCCCGCAGGACGGGGACAAGTTCTGGCGCATGCCCGAGTGCTACATCCGCGGCAGCACCATCAAGTACCTGCGCATCCCCGACGAGATCATCGACATGGTGAAGGAGGAGGTGGTGGCCAAGGGCCGCGGGCGCGGCGGCCTCCAGCCGCAGAAGCAGCAGAAGGGCCGCGGCCTGGGGGGCGCCGGCCGAGGTGGGCCTGCTCTGCGCCCCGGGAGGGCGGGGCCTTGTCCTATTGCCTGGAGCCTGCAGGGCACGTTGAGTGGCCTCCTTGAGCCTCAGTTTCCCCTCTGCTGAGTGGGCTGGGCCCCGCCTGGCGCAGTGGAGGCCCTGGGTTCACAGCCAGGGCCGCACCGTTTTGGATCCTCTCTGGCCGCAGCCCCTGCCCTGCAGGCGGTGGATCCCCCTCGCCTGGGCTCCGGGGCCATCTGCACAGCCCTTCCAGGGACCTGGGCTGCGTCTGTAGATGCCCCTGGGCTGCCTGGCGTGGGCGCCCGCCCTGTGTGCCCGAGGCTGGTGCAGTGCACAGCTCCGTTCCTGAGCCAGCGGCTCCTCTGCCTGGCGCCAGGAGCTCAGGCTGGGATTTGCCGCGTTTTGCTGCCCAGCCGGGTGCACTGGGCTGGGGCCCGGCAGAGCAGAGGCTCCGGCTCAGGGTGGGGCAGCCTGGCATGCGGGGCGCAGAGGGCCCAGCGGCGGCCTCCAGGAGCCCCAGAAGGCAGAGGCGGCGCCTCCTGGTGTCCCCACAAGACTTCCCTGCCCTGCCCGCGGTCCCCAGCCCAGCTCGGCTGAGTGGGCTCGGCCCGCCGGGTCCTCCTGGGGGTGGAGGAGGCCCTGGTGCGCCCTCCTGGCTGCCCGCAAGGCCTGCAGAGGAGACCCCCCCCCCCCCGACCGGATGCAGGAAGCCCGGCCCCCTCCCGGGGTGGGGGTGAGTGCTGCTGGAGCCAGGGAGCCCCCGCCCTCCCGAGGCCTTGCCCCGTGGGCGCCCCTGGAGCCCAGCGGCCAGGCAGTTTCGCCCTGAGATCGCCCTCACCCCTGCCCTGGCTCCCAGGCCAGGTGCCCCAGCGCAGAGGGGGGCCGCCCTCCCTGCCCTGCAGACCTGGGGCCATGTGGCCCCGCTCACCACCTCGCCCTACCTCGCAGGTGTGTTTGGTGGCCGCGGCCGTGGCGGGATCCCCGGCACCGGCCGGGGGCAGCCCGAGAAGAAGCCCGGGCGCCAGGCGGGCAAGCAGTGAGCCGGCCGCCCGCCCTCCCTGGAGCCGGGGCGGCCAGGAGCCCCTTCTTCACGCCCCTCGTTCTGAGGTTGGGAACGTAGCTCCGCCGCGGGAACTGTGGTCCGGCCGAGCCGCGGTGAGGACAGTTCTGTGTGTCGCTGGCAGCTCGAGCCCTGATCCACCCGCTCCTGTGACGCGGGGGCCGGCGGCTGAGCAGCACCCAGCGAGGCTGCGGTTCCAGCCGTGGGCACCGAGGTGGGCGGCCCGCGGGTGTCCTCAGCGCCCCAGGCCGCCTCTGCAGACGCGCAGCAGCGGTGCCTCCTCTGTCTCTGGACTGAAAATAAAAACGACCTCGACACATGGTGGACTTCGCTCCCTGAGCCCCTGGGGGCCTCGCCGTCCCGCCGCCGTCCCTGCGCCCAGGGGCTCACGCTGCCCACTGGAGCGCTGCCCTCTGCGGGCCGTGGCGAGCTCCAGTGCTTGCAGCGAGCAGGAGCTGAGGTCGAAGCCCAGTGTGGAGCGGCGCCTGCGTGCGGGAGGCTGGCAAGAGCCAGGCCGCTCGGGCCTCGCGAGACCCTGTCTCAACCTCGCGAGATCTCGTCTCCAGTGGGGTCGGTGCCAGGCGCGGTGGCCACGCCTGGGATCCCAGCGCTGGGTCAGAGGGAGCTGAGGTGGGAGGATCCTGAGGTCCAAGCCAGCCTGGGCCTCGCTAGACCCTGCCTTTAGGAAAAAAGCTGGAGTCCTGCGGTCCCGTCCTCCAGGCCAGGCTGCCTTGAGAGCAGCCGTGGGGAGGCGCGGCCCCGGGCAGCCCAGCATGGCGCGCTCCACCGCCGGGTCTCCTCTGCTCCACGCCGGCAGTGCTGTCCTCCCCGATGGTCGCGCAGAGAAGCCGCGAGCATGGCCGCCTGGGGGAGCACACCAGGGGCTCAGGAGGCCCCACCTGCTTCCTAGGTCTCAGCACCACGCGCCACCCCTTGAGGAGCCCAGACACAGAGTCAGCGCTTTGAGAAGTCTGTCTGCGGCCAGTTTTCCTCCTGTCAGCGACTGGAGGCACCACGGGGAGCCCCGAGACACGCAGCGGCTCGTCCCCACACAGGCGCACGCTCCACGGCCGCCCTGCTGAGACCTGTCCTGTGGTGGGGGTCCAGGAGCCCCTCGCCGTGGGTGACGCTGTGCACCCCGGGCCTCCCAGGGCTGCCACATCGGCTCGCATCACCGCGATGAGGATTCCTCAGCCTGGGCCACTTGGCACCTGCTGCCACCTCAATCCTTTTGGTGACAAAACAGCGCTTTGTATCGGGTTTTCAGCCAGGGTCTCCCCCTAGCCCAGCCTGGCCTGGAACTCGCCATCCTCCCACCTCAGCCTCCCGAGCTCCAGGGTCACAGGCGGGGCCACCATGCCGGGCCAAAGCAGCACTTAGCCACTTAGAGACAAAACCCAAGGAGCCGGCACAGGGCGCACCCCTCTCGTCCTAGTGACCCTGGAGGCAGAGGTAGGAGGATTGTGAGTTGGAGGCAAGAGGCAGCTTGCGTGAGGCAGTGAGACCCTGTCTCAAGATAATGAAAAGGCACTGGGGGTGCCGCCCAGTGGGGGAGCACAGATCTTGGTTTAGCCCCTCAGTTCGGCCAAAGAAGGAAAGAAACAAAGTCACGGGCTCTGAGCAGGGCTGGGCTTGGCCCGACCGGAGGCTCATACGGCCATGGCCTTCCACAGGGGCGAGGATGGCAATCGCAGGCCTGACCTTGAAGCTGCAGCATGAATGCCCTGGGACACCCACTGCTCACCCAGCCAGAGTGCTCCTTGGCATTGTTCTGCGCCCAACGTGCCAGTGGCTGGGCAAAGGGGGCAGAGGAGGCTGAGGGATGACAGGGAGGGAGGCAGGAGGATGGGTGCAGGGGCCAGGGGCCAGGGGCCCAGGTTCCCTTCCCCTTCTCACTGTCTCGGTTCCGGTTTCTCATCCTTCCAAGTTCTGACCAGAGGCTCAGCGGCCCGAGTGGCTCCCACGGTCAAGTGTCCTGGCCCCTCCTGGGTCCTAAGTGTTCCCTTAACAGCCTGTCGACCCGCAGGCGGCCCACCCGGCTCACGGGGAGCCGCACCTGCCCGGAGGCCTCAGCCTCCCCCTAGCATTTGGCCACCCCCATGTGGCTGCACCGCCTTCCAGAAGCTTCCGCGCTGAGCAGGGGCCGGGATGCCCCAGCTTTCAGCCGCCTTCCTCTCCGAGTCAGGAAGCCTCAGCCTCGGCAAGAAGAGAAACTGAAAGGACCAGCCCAGTTCCTGAACTGCGGCTCCCAGGCCTTTCCTGGTGTCTGGGGTCGGCTGGGCGTGGGCCACAGCCGCCTCTCCCGCAGGCCCCATCCTGGAGTGCAGAGCCTGGGGTCGGGTTCACCCACACAGGAAGGCGTCCCCACTGTGTGCTGCTGGACCTTGAGCCCGGAACAGGAAAAGCAGTGCAGGATCCCAGGGCAGCACGGGTGTGTGCGGTGCCCCCCACGCCTCCCTGTGGGCCAGGGGGCAAAGAGCCGCTCCACTGCAGAGGGTAATGATGGGTGAGGCCACCAACGAGGGTGGGGGTTCCGTGGGCCCCAGGCGGAGCCTCTCAGCCCTGACCCTCCCTGGCCAGGCGGCCCCAGTCAGCCAGCGTGACGCAGAAAGAAGAAAGGGGCAGCGAGGGCACACAGCCGGGAAGAGGTGGGCAGGGAAGGAGGAGGAAAGCCTGGCGTTGTGGCCACACCTGCATCAGGGGTTAGGTGGGATCTGAGTCCCAGGCCAGCCTGTTCTGCGGGGTGACACCCTGCCAAAAGAAAAAAAAAAAAAGCCAGAGTGACCATGCCTGAGGCAAGAGGTTCCAGGCCAGAGGCCACCTGCGTAATTTAGCAAGGCCCTGTCCCAAGATAAAAAAAGAAAAAAGAAAAGAAAAGAAAAAAGAGAAAAAGAAAAAAGTGTGGAGGGAACGACTCTGGATAGAGCGCTTGCCTAGCATTCTGCAAGGGCTTGGGTTCAAACCCCAATACCGTAAATAATAACAATATATAAAATAGCAGCTCAGTGGTGGAACGCTTGCAAAAGTATGCCGAGGCCCTGGGTTCAACCCCTAGTGCCGAGAGAGAGAGAGAGAGAGAGAGAGAGAGAGAGAGAGAGAGAGAGAGAGAGAGAGAGAGAGAGAGAGAGAGGGAGGAACCCCAGAAAACGATTGGAGACAGGCTGAGAGGGACCAGGGAGCAGCCGCCCGGAGGATCAGCTTCCCAGTCAAAAGACTGCCGTGCAAAGGCCCGGTGCGCACAGACCCGCCGGGGAGCGGGATGGCGGGCGGAGGCGCCCCAGGCGCCTGGAAGGCGGAGGGATCTCGGCGGCCTTGGCCAGAGCGGAAGCGGAGCGGCGACGGGGCGCGGGTTAGGCCTGGCTGGGGGCGTCGCGGGGAGAAGCGGAGCCAGCGGGAGGACGGCCAGGCGGGTGGAGCCCCGGGCCGGGCAGCTCCCCCGGGCGCAGCGACCTGGGGTCAGGGCTGGGCGGCAGCCAGCGGGACACCTGCCCGCCTCCCAGCACGCGGTGTCTCGGCCTGACCTTAGCATCGCAGCTGCTTCTGCGCCACCCCCACTTCTCAGTCCGGGGGCCCAGGGCCAGGCGTGGGGTCCCGCAGGCTGCCCCTCCCTCCTGCTCAGCCCTGTGGGTTTCCAAAGCCACTTCCAACCCGCTCCCCTGAGATTGCTCAGGAGGAGGCGCCAGGGATGGCGCACGATCCCAGCCACAGCCACCAAGAGTCACCTCCCTCACCCATCCCCCAGTGCGCCCGGCAGACCCCGGCGCCACCCACAGGGCATCTCCCTGCGCCGCCCGGACAGAGAGGGCAAGCGGCTCACCCTCGGTCACACAGCGTCTCTGGTCTCCTCTCCTCAGGGCCTCTGCTCTGTTACCGCCTTGAACTTGAGGGAGCCAGGGGCCAATGAGCTCAGGTGTGTGGGGTGCAGGATCAGGAGCCGAGAATTGGTTGCGACAGGGACAGGGGAGATCCCAGATCTGTTCTTAGTTAAAAATCCCTCTCCCGGGCTGCTCTGCTCTATGGAGTTGCCTGCCCTACTGCTTTTGCTTGCTTTGCTTTGCTTTGCTCCTTCCTTCCCTCCTTCCTTCCTTTCTTTCTTTCTTTCTTTCTTTCTTTCTTTCTTTCTTTCTTTCTTTTTCCTTTGCTCTTTTCTTTGCTTTCCCTTACTCCTTTCCTTCCTCCTCCCTCTCCCTCCTTTTTTCTTTTCTTTCTTTCTGTCTTCTCTCTCTTTCCTTTCCTTTCTTTCTCTCTTTTTATTTTTCTTTTCTTCAGTACTGGGGGGTTGAACTCCCATCCCCTACACGCTAGGCAAGTGCCATTTTTCATTTTTCATTTCGAATCAGGGTCTCACTAACTTGAACTTGTGATCCTCCTGCCTCCGCCTCCCAAACTGCCAGGATTACAGGCGTGCGCCACAGCACCCATGTTTTTCCTTTCTTTTTTTTTTTTTTTTTCTTTTTCTTTTCTCTTTTGTGGTACTTGGGGGTTGAATTCAGGGTCTCCTGTTTGCTTTGCAAACGCTCTACCACGGAGACTATCCTATCTGTTTTCTGTAACAAACTTTTTTTAAAAAGAAATTCATTTCCCTGGGCTGGGCACAAGGCAGAGCGCACAGGATGCCCTGCGTTTCATCCCCAGCACCACAAGAAAACAAGAGCCAAAAATGTCACTCCCAGTTAGCATCAGTTAAGGGACAGGGATACAGGCACATGAGTGCCTCAGTTTCCTCATCAGCCCCTGGGGAAAACCATATGGTACAATGCTGGTAAGCATCTGTGAACCAGTCAGGCATACAGCAAATACTCAATAAATGCACAAAGCAGTGACTACTACATTGGGACCAGCTGGATATACAGCAGGTATTCAATAACTGCACGATGCAGTAGCATCCTTATGGGGCTGAACTGGTACACAGCAAGTACTCAATAAATGCACGATGCAGGAATCCCCTTAGAGATGGCCTGGGATATAACAAGCGTCCAATACGTGCACGAGGAGATAGCTGTCTCAGGTAGGGCCTACCTGGTACACAGCGAGTGCTCAATAACCGCATGGAGCCAACTAAGAGTGTCACCTGTGGGCATGCGCCGTGTCCAGACCCTCTTCCTTCTTGGGATCCAGGAAGGCTGCTTGTTCCGTGGGGACGGAGGTGGCTTCCCCATCGCCTTGCCGTGGGCAGCGCCAGGCCACAGAGGTGGGCGGGGAGCCTGGCCCTGGGCCAGCGAGCATTCACCTTGCAGGCCCACGCCACCGCCACCGCGGCCCCGCCTGCCCTCTGCCAGCTGGGGCCCAGCCTCCGCGGCCACCAGGCAATGACTCACCCCTGCCTGTCCCGCCTCCGCTGGAACTGGGCTCCCAATAGTCACCCAGCTTGCTCTTGGGAGCGGCCGTGGAAATAGCTCAGGGCTGCGTTCAGTGCCTAAAAATACCGCGGCCTCCAGCGCCCCCTCCGCACTGCCCCGGGGCCACGTGCGCCAGGACCCTCAGCGCCTTGGATGTCCCCAGCCAGCGGCCCCACCCTCCTTCCCACCCTGGGCTGCCCTCCCAGGTCCCAAAGCCCTCTGGAAGGGCGGCCTTGGGGCACCCCTGAAGTCGCTGTTTCTGGGAAGGGGAGGCCGGGGCTCCGTGACCTTTTTTTTTCGTTCAGTGGCTTTTGTTAAAAATTAAAAAATGAACTGGGTGTGGTGGCACCGCCTGCGATCCTACTGCGCAGGAGGCCGGGACAGGAAGACCGCAGGACCCAGGCAGGCCCGGGCCTCGCGAGACTCTGCCCCAACCTCGAGAGAGCCCATCCCCAGGTGTGGGTGGAGCCGGCCGCCGGGGCTACGCCTGCCATCCCAGTGCTTGGGAGGCTGAGGCAGGAAGATCCCAGGTTTCAGGCCAGCCTAGGCTACACACAGAGACCCTGTCGCAAAAATAAATAAATTAATTAATTAAACAAATAAATATAAAAATAAATAAAATTAAGGTAATTAAAATCTAGTTCTTGTTTGTCCATGAACGTGCCTGAAACAGGTTCCAGCTGGGTGAATTCCACCTTCTTGCCTGCCCCCGCGGCCCCAAAGCTTGTTAACTGGCCTAATTAGCCAAGCCCTTGACCTTTCTAGAAATCTATGGAAGTGGAAGGCTGAGGTTTAGCTCAGTGGGTAGAGCGCTGCTCTACACTCCCCGAGGCACAGAGTTTGATCCTCGGCACCCCCAAAATGGGACATGGACCCAGCAGTCCACTCCTGAAACACTCAGTCAATGAGAACCCTATGAATGGCCAAGAAGCACTGACAATAGCGCCGAGCGCGGCACAACCCGTTCTGTTGTACACAGGTTCGCTGAGTAGAACCCGACTCCACGGCACCTAACAATAACAAGGATGTGGGGGGAAGGGAACAAACAAAATTAGGCTGTCTGTCCACCAGGGTAGGACCCAGGGGCCACATGAGAGCCCCAGCTATCAGGAGTTGCAGGTGCAAAGGCCCTGGGGCAGGTACGAGCTGGGTGTGCTGGAAACGCAGCAAGCTGGCTAGGGAGCAAACGTGAGCCAGGGGGCGCTGGCACAGGCTGGCACGTGACAGGCGCCCTGTGAGGCAGCCTCCCTGCTCCGCCCCATTCTCCCTTAGGAAGGGTGAGTCAGCCTAGACACAGTCGGAGCCAGCCTCGCTGACCTATGATACTCAGCAAACGTTCCTTGTTGTTTTTATTACTAAACTCTATACTTAGAGATTTCTCTAGGTGTTTTTTTTCCCCTACTACAGGGGGTTGAACAAGGCCTCGCAAATACTTTGCAAGGGCTCTGTCCTTGAGCCACACCCCTTCCCTTTTTTTATTTTTTACTTTGATACAGGGTCTCACTAACTTTTGCAGGTCGCTCTGGCCTTGAATTCGCAATCCTCCTGCTTTCGCCTCCTGAGTTGCTGGGATCACAGGTGAGCGCCACAGCACCTGGCTTATATGTCATTAAAAATAAATAAATAAATAAAAAATAAATAAAAACTCAATGGGAAGAGGCTTACAAAGGAAACTTGATTGTTTCCGGTTTTGGTGCTGGGATTGGAACCCAAGGCCTCATGTGTATGGGGGAAGTTCTCTGCCACTGAGCCTCAGCCCTAGTCCCTCCCCGTAATGTTTTTCCAGGTTCACCCATGTGGTGGCCTGCATTGGTGCTTCATTCCTTTTCGTGGCTAAGCAATATTCCAGTGTGTCGATGGCCTGTTTTGTTGTTGTGCCCAGGCTGGTGAGTGAACCCAAGTACTGGAAAGTGCTGCGTTGCTCCACCACACCTCCAGCCCCTAGGCCAGTTTAACCTTCACCACCGATGGGCATTTGGGCTGATTCCGAGAAAGTGTGTCTTGAGCACTAACTGTGAACACAGTGCTGAGGGCTTACCCAATCCTATCCCCAGCTATGAGTGCATAACACTACATCCCTGCCCATTTTCCCATTTCCTCGTCGGGAGATAAAGGCACAGACAACCCGCCAAAGGAGAAAAAGGCTACTTCCTAGGCCCTTATCCTCTGGAGATGTGAGTAGACAGAAAATAAGAAAGCCAAGAACTAAACCCCACAAATGCCAGGTGAAGAACCAAGGAATTGTCCAGGCACTGGGATGTGCAAATGCCCAGGGGTGGGAACAAGCTGATATGGCTAGATGTGGGACCAGTGAGAGGGAGGAACAAGGCAGCAGTTGTGGTGAGCCTGTGAGGGCTCTAAGGTGTCCTCAGACATGCAGAGACAGACAGAGAAGAAGAGAGGGAAAGACAGAGCCCATGGAGGACGGGCCTCAGCAGCTCAGCAGCTGGGCCTGAGTGCCCATGGAGGCCAAATCTTCATCTCGTCCCCACCCAGATCCCCCTCTAATACTGTGACATGCTGGCAGGGTGTGACTAGCCTGGGCCCAGAAACAAGCAGGGGTTCTAGAGTGGAAGAGAGATGGGGGAAGAGTGGGGCAGACAGATGGGGGGAGGATGGGGTGATGGACAGATGGATGGAGGGAAAATGGATGAGTGGACAGGAGGCGGGGATAGCTGAGTGGCAGGAGGATATGCAGGGAAAGTGCGAGGATGGGTGGGTGAGTGGGAGATTGGGTGGATGGACAGAAGGATAGATGGGGGCTCTGGTGGGTGGGTGGATGGTGCATGGGTGGGTTGGTAGATGGATGGGTGGATGGATGGATGGGTGGATGGATGGGTGGGTGGATGGATGGGTGGATGGGTGGATGGATGGGTGGATGGGTGGATGGGTGGATGGATGGGTGGATGGGTGGATGGATGGGTGGGTGGATGGATGGGTGGATGGGTGGATGGATGGATGGATGGATGGATGAGTGGTGGGTGGATGGACAGTTGGGTGGGTGGATGAGTGGCTGGTTGAAGGATTGACTCATGGATCAGTGGATTGAGAATGGGTGGTTGGGCAGATGGATGAGTGAGCGGATGGGCAGATGGATGAATGAATTCGTGGATGGGTGATGGACAGATGGGCAGGTGAGTGGATGGGTGGATGGACGGGTCACTGGATAGACGGATAGGCGTGTGGGTGACTGTATGTGTGGCTGGCTGAGCACACGGGTGGAGCGACAGTAGATCTTCAGTCACAGGGCAGGCAGGTGGGTGCAGCTCCTCCTGTCCCCAGGTCAGCGCCGAGGGAGTCAGCAGCTCCCCCTGCACGGCACACACAGGAGCCCGTCTGGGATGAGCCGCCGCCACCCCTGGCTGCTCCCGCCCTGGGCATCCCCGGCGCCCCGTCCTCGGTGGAGGCTGTGGGTGGCGTGGCGAGGTGCTGAGCACTGGCCAGGCAGCTGCAACCGCGGTACCAGATGCTGCCACCTTCCTGTGCCTCTGACTCAGCATCACCATGGCAACTGGTCCCCGCCGGATGCTCCTTGGGCCACATCCCCATCACTGCAGCAGAGCCACCGTCACGGCCGCCTCCTCACAGGGGGCAGACGCAGGAGGCGCAGCTATTTTTACCCAGGTATGGGGCAGCCGTGGACTGCGGTGCTGACCTGCGGAGCCTCCCGCCCACGGGAGCCCCTCGGTCTCCGGAGCAGGGCCGGCGCGTCTCACGGGCTGGGCGCTGCAGATGAGTTAGGGTGGACAGGGCCGGGGACTGGAGCCAGCCTAGCTGGGGATGCCGGGGAGACCACCCACAGGACAGAGTGAGGAGGCCAGGGCGCCACTCAACTTCCAAATCTGCCCTGCCAACAAATCTGAGCCTGCCTCCTCTAGGTGACAACCCTGGCATGGAAACTGAGGCAGGGAGAGCAGTCATGGCCTAGCAAGTACTCCAACTATACCCCACCTTGGCTGCTGAGTATCTGGGGACTCCATGGCCCCTCATATCTCCTCACCCCACTCCAGGCCCCCTTCTTGATATCTGTCCAACATGTCTCGTGTTCCTACCCCAGGGCCTTTGCACATGTTATTCCAGCTGAAGAACACCCTTCCCTCCCGCATCCTCTTGGCACAGTCTGCTGACATCATGGACCCTCCAAATCCCCTCCCCAGGTTTCCCCTTTCCCTGCTGTGATTTCCTGGCACTTTATCGTATCCAATTTTTTGAGTTGTTTCAACCTTAAGAATATGATACTTTCCAGGGTCTGAGTCCCTCAACTTGACCTAGAGCTTCAGGGACATGCCTGGGACCACGTTGGGGTGACCCACGTGGAAGCCACCAGACCCTGTCAGAGGTCAGCAGGCAGAGGTCAAACCAGGTCAGGCAGGCCCAGTGCTAAGCCGGTGTCAGGCAGCACTGGCCTTGTCTCCTCCTATAGGGCGCCTGAGGAGGCCCTCTAAGGTGACCCGTGAGCCCCCCATCACAGCACACACTGTCAGCCTGGGCCCACAGGGTCCCCACCAGCCCCGACCTCGGACCTGGGACAGTTGCTCTGTCTCTGTTGTAAATAAGTGTGTATTCAGAAGGCGCCAACCTATTCATAAGGTGCCAGTGGGCGGGTTCCCGTCTCCAGACAAGGGCGTGGGCCCTGTGCAACACGGACTTGGCTGAAATGCATTCACACTCGTCTTTCTCTGTGCATCGATCCATCAGCCACCAATGTGCCCACCGTTCTGTCTGCCCTCCATTCCGTGCACCCACCCATCATTCCGCCATCTAGCAATCCAGCAGTCTGTCTGTCTGTCTTTTTTCCTTCGGTACTTGGAGGTGGAACCCAGGGCCTCGCACCTACGTTTGCAAGTGCTCTACCAATGGGCTGCACCCCAGCCCGTTTTTAATTTTGACTCAGGATTTCTCCAAGTGGCACAGCTGCCTCCGGTCTTCAACTCACCATCCTCCCGCCTCAGCCTCCCCAGCGCTGGGATCCCAGGCGGGGCTTCCACCCCCACCTAGAGACAAGATCTCGCGAGGTTGAGACAGGGTCTCACGAGGCCCAGGCTGCCCTGGAACTCGCCATCCTCCGGCCTCAGCCTCCCGAGCGCTGGGATCCCCAGGCGTGGCCACCCGACGGCTTCCATCATTTTGTTTTCTGTCCATCATTCATTCTATGCACTCTTCTGTCGTTCTGTCATTCTGTCTGTTGCCCTGCTTTTGGTGCTGGGACTGAACCCCGGGCCTCGCCCTCTACCTGGGGGCCTCCCCGCAGCCTGCCTGTCCTCGGCCTCTCGCACCGCCGCAGCCCCGTCCCTTCCCTCCAGCCTGGGCCTCCCCGCTGCCTGCTCCGCCCTCCCCCTCGCCCTCCGCCTCTCCCGGCCTCCCTCTTGGGCCTCCCGCAGCACCGCGCTCGCTCCAGCCCGGCGCAGCACCTTAGCCCCCCGCGCGGGCCTCGCCCTGCCGCTGCCCCTTTCTTCCCACGCACGCGCTTGGCCCGGGCCGCGCAGCCCGGCCTGTGGGGAGGGGGGACCCGGCTCCGGCGCCCCGGCGGGGACGGGGTTAAGCGGGGAAGGGGTGACTGCGCGCGGCCCCTCCCCCCAGCCCTGCATTTAATTAGCAGCCCAGGCCGGGTGGGGGAGGGGCGGAGGAGGGAGGGGGAACGGGGGAGGGCGGACGGGGACCTGCAGCCTCCCCCTTCCCCGGGCCAGGTCACGTGCCCACGTTCAGCGTCAGCCGCCCCGCGCCTCCCCGTCCCGCCGGGGAAACGGAGGCCCGCGTGGAGGCGGTGCCTCCCCTTTATCTGGGGTTCTGCGGGGCTCGGTCTGCGCGCTAGAAAAGAAAGCTGAAAAACACAAAGAAGAAAACTTTCCAGCCGGGCCGCGGGGGGTAGAGGAGGCGATCGGAGTGGACCCCGCGCGTCCGACCGCCGGGGGGGGCACCGCCCTCCCGTGCCTCAGTTTACCCCTCGGCGCGGCGCGGGGGGAACTGAGGGCCCCGCCCCCAACGCCCCCGGCATCCCGCGCCGCGTGGGCTGCGGCCCCGCCTTGCCTTGACGTCGGCGCTGACGCCACCAAGCCGCCACCAGCCGGCTTCGCGCGGTCCGGACGCGGGGGGCGCGGGGGGGGGGCTTTAACTCTTCAGCCGCTGCCAGGTCCCCCGGGTACCCCCGTCACCAGCCGAGGGACCCAGGTGGGCCCGCGACGTCGGAAGGCCTGGGGGGCGCCACCCACTCACCCCCCCGCGAGTAAACGGCGACACTGTCGTCCCCTCCCTTCCTGCACCCCGACCCCTCGAGGGCGGGCGTGGCGCGTCTGGCCCGGGTGGCGCCCGTGGCCCCCGCCCCAGGCTGTCTCGAGGTCGCCTTCCCCCCATTTTTCAAGGGAGCCCAGGGTTCCCCCCTCCAGGGGGGCGCCCTGCGAGGACTCCCCGCCCCATGGGGACCCAAGGCAGGCTCGGGGAGGGGACCCCGCAGGCCCCGCCCGGGCTCTGGGGAAGTGAGAATGGGGAGCCTCCCCCGCTGTCTCGCCACTTCCTCCCCAGAGGCAGCGGTGGCTGCGAGGAGGAGGGGGTGGGAAGTGGCAGGCGGCCAACGAGGGAGCTCCGGGTCTTTTGGGGGGCCCTCCTGCCCCTGCGGTTGATTTTGTGCCCTAAGTGCTCTGGGGCCCCGCAGATCCCCTCATTCCTGAGGCCTCATCTTTCTGTGAGTGTAGAGACAGTCTAGCTCTGTGGCCCAGGCCGGCCTCGAACTTGCCATCCTCCTGCCTCAGCCTCCCCAGCGCTGGGATCCCAGGCGTGGCCACCACAACCGTCTCGGCCCCCCGCCTGGAGATGAGATCTCACGAGGTTGAGACAGGGTCTTGGGAGGCCCAGGCCATCCTCCTGCCTCAGCCTCGGAGTGCAGCTATACCTGACCCTGTGGTCCTTTATTGATGGACCCTGACCGGGCCTGCTTCCCCCCACCCCCTGGGGCTGTTTGACCCCCAATCTTCTCCCCAGCTGGACCCAGGTTTTCTCTGTCTGTTGTCCCATAAGGCCTCGCAGGCCCTGGCTCCTTCTGCAATGTGGACCCCCCCAGCTCCATCCTGCCCTGTCCTCCCTCAGAGATGGAGCCCTCCGTGTGGGCGTGGCGTGCCGTCTGCCCTCCAATGATTGAAGGCATGACTTGCCCTGCACCTCAGTTTCTCCCTTGGGGCAGATGTCCCTCCAATGGACAGATGTCCAGCGAGCGAGTTTCCCATTTAGAAAACAGGGCCACACCTGAGCCGCTGAGGTCACCAACTCCTCCATGTTCTTATCTCGTCCCCTCCTTCACAGGAAAGATGTCGGTGGCCCACAGGACTGGGGGTGGGGACACCCCCTCAGCGGCCAGGAGGAGGTGGGAAGTTCCCCAGCCGTACAGGCTGCTGCCTGTCGCCCCGGAAGTGGGCCAGCACCTCACAGAACCACAGGGCCACACGGGCTGATGTTTGCACCCCCTACAACAGGCGGCCATCCAGGAGCCCCTTCAACGCTGACATTGCGTGGCCTGGGCCCTTCCGCTCCACGCCACAGCCCCCAGCAAGCCGGACGTGGTCCTGCGTCCCGGAGGAGGGACTCGCCGCGCCGCTCTCATTTCTGGGTTTTTGGTTTCTCTCTATTTATGGCAAGAGAGGCCGCTTTTCCATCCCTGGTGCCTGGGCAGGTTCCCCTTTGAGACATCGCTAGTGAGGCCAAACCAGGAAAGGGGTTGATTTGAAAGAAAGTAATGACATCGCCTGGTAGCGTGCGGCTCTGTTCCTGTCCCCAACTGTCCCCCGAGAGAACATCAGCTCCCGGAGTAGAGCGAGGTCAGGGGAAGAGCTGATGGCGCCAAACAACAAAACCCAAGAAAGCCGCGTCTGACTTCGGTTTGTTGGTGGGCGCTGTCGAGCGAATTCACCACGCCCTGAGCCCCAGCCCACGGAGGGGCCTCAGCCAGGCCTGGCCGGACAGCCACGCGCAGCCACGCGCAGTCAGCCCACACGGAGCCGCGCGGGGGTCCCGCGTGCCCTGGCGTGGGGGAAGGCACATTTTCCTCTCGTCTTGGATCAGTTCCCGCTTTGGGGCCCACTTTAGACCGGCAGTTAGTTGATGAACAGCGTCCTGAGAGTCTTCTGCGCCAGCCAGGCAGCTTGGGGCGCCGCGGCCTCCGAGACCGGTCCCCAGAATGGGCGGGACTCCGCCGTGCTCCAGCGGGATCTGCCACGTTCCGTCTGGTACCACGCAGGCTGACAAGGGCTGGCTGAGCCTCAGTTTCCCCATTTGTAAGGCGGTTGTACGAGGCTGCAGAGAGCGGATGCCCACCCAGGAGGCAGGCTGTGGTCACCTCTCAGGGGTAAACGCCTGTGCTGGTCACCGGCCCCCACTGGTGGCAGCTCCCGGCGCTGATAGTAGCAGCAGCCCAGGGTGGGGAGGAGGGGGGGCAGCCCCCACCACCTTCTCCTGTAACCTGATCCTCAGGAATGCGCTGAGGCCAGTGCCCTCCCCCGGCCACCCCCCGGGATTCTGCCACCTGGGGGGACTGTCCCCGCCAAGCCCCCAGCCCCCCAATGCCCGCAGCTCCTCTACACCAAGCCCCATCCCAGCCACCCAGGGGGTCGTGAGCTCGGGAACTGTCCCCAGCTGGCTGCGCCCTCCAGAGAAGACCTCTTTCCTCATTCCCTTCTGCTCAGTTACCCCCCACTTTTCTTTCTTTGGGGCGCTCCACTTTACCAAGTTGATTGTTTTCCAGGTGTTTGAAATCCAGGCACAAAATGAAACGCAAAATCAAGCCGTCGAATGTTGCTTTAAATGAGAAAGTCAATGGCTTTGTGTGGAGGATGGGGCACTGCGGACAGGGCCCTGTGGACAGGCTAGAGCCAGGACCCCTCTGAAGGGTCCTGCCCCGGGGCCTTTGCACCTCCAACTCCTGATAGCTGGGGGGTCTCATGTGGCCCCTGGATCCTACCCTGGTGGACAGAGGGGACAGAGTCCTTGTCTGTCTGCAGAGCTGCCTTCTCTCCAGCCCGAGCTGTAGGACCCCAGCCACCCTACTTCCTCTCTAGACACAGCTCTGATAGAGGCAAAAATGCAGAGTCCTGGGCCGAGCCCTCTTGCCACCCTCTTCCTTAACCCCGTCTGGGACTTCCCCTGGCTTGGGACAAATCTTACCTAGGCTTTGGTGGAGGCCCCACTGGCTCCGACTGGCTCCAGTCCCCCTGCCTCCCTACTTTCCATCAGTGTGTCCAGCTGCTTCCTGCTCCGGAGCCTTTGCACTTGCACTTCCTGCTCCTTGGGACACTGATTCCCCATTTTGGTGATTTATCCCAACTTCTTTCTTTCACTATTACCTCCTGGGGTGTCCAGATTAAAGGACTCTAAAACATCTCCTGGGGCTTGGGTTTAACTCAGTAGGTAGAGTGCTGCTTTGTGCTCTCTGCTGCCCTGGGTTCAATCCCCACCATTGCAAAAATGGGAGAAGGATCTGGCAACCCACATCCAAAAACAATCAGCCATTGGAAATGCTATGAATAGAAGAGCAGCACTGACATAGTGCCCGGCATGGCACAGCGCTGGGAAGTATTTCGTCCTGTTGTACACAAGGTCGCTATGAGTCAGACCTGACTCGAGAGCACCTAACAACAAAACACCCTTGGTTTACTCTCCATAGAAGGACCATCTATTCTCTCGGAAGCCATACTTCCCAACTTCTCTGTCAGACTGGGCACCTTGAGGGTGTGGGGTTAACCTCACTTGTGCGTCCAGACCCACGAATGTGGAATGAGTGAATGAATTAGCCCTAGATTGTGACATGGGACAGGTCGATGGGTTTAGGGCCCCACTTATGCCAAGTGTCCTGGTCCGGGAGGCCAGAGCTGGGTAGGGCCGCCCCTCAGGTTTCAGGGGTCAGTGTTGGGACAGATGGACAGGAATGTGATGACTCCTTCCTGAGGAGAAGGTGAGGAAGGAGTCACCCCTGGAAATGGGGGTGACTGAGGCTGCAAGGGCTGCTCCCCCTACTGAGGCCAGGCCAGGCCCTCTGCATCCACCCCCAGGACCTCCCCTCTCTTTCTGGGGGAGACAGAGCATGAGGCAGATGGCAGACAGGCCTCAGCCAGACAAAAGGGGTCCAGAGGAGTCCCTGGAGGCATGGTTAGGAAAGGCTTCTTGGAGGAGGCAGTGGAGGTGGGTTTTGAAGGATGAGTAGGAGTTTGCCTTATTTAGGTAAGGGCACTCCAAACTGAGCTTACACAAAGTAAAACAATGATGTTGTTGTTGTTAGGTGCCATCGAGTTGGTGTCCGACTCATAGCGAACCTATGTACAACAGATGAAACAGTGCTGTCAGTGCTTCTCTGCTATTCATAGGGTTTTCAACAGCGGATTGACTTTTGGGAGGGTTGCCAGGTCCTTCTCCCAAGCCTACAGCATCTGGTGTTCCCAGGCGGTCTCCCATCCAAGCACTAACCAGGCCCGACCCTGCTTAGCTTCTGAGATCTGACAGGATTGGACGCCACAGTGGAGCGGATGCAGACAAAACAATGTTAGAAAGCTTTTACCGACCTCTTACTACACCTTCAAACCTTCACAAAACTCCATACAGCAGGTGGGGTTACTTGCTCCATTTCCTGAGCGGGGAACTAAGGCTCAGCGTGGTGGCCTTGGCCTGTGAAGGGCTGGGTGGCTTGGGAAAAGTTCACGTTCAGTTCAGGCAGGCTCTGCCGACTCCACCAAACCATCCCCCACTTCTCCAGGCCAAGGCCAAGGCCCAGGGTCAGGGTGGGGCCTCCCTGTGTCTCCCAGGCCTGGGGAGGAGCCCGATGCTGACGCTCTCTCCTCCAATCCAGACCCCACTGCCTGAGGCCCAAACCAGGGGCCCCAGGTCAGAGCTGGCTACGGGCCAGCCCGAGGCTGGGTGGCCTCTCCCTAGAAGTTCCAAGGTAGGAGTTAGCCTGGCAACCAGCTGACAGGCCTGTGTGGGAAAAACAGAGTCCTCTGTCCTCCGGGGATTTATGCTCCATTCCAAACTTCTTCCTGATTCCAGGGCTACAATGTGAATAAAGCCTAGGGGTCCAGACGTTCCCAGAGAACATACCTTTGCAAGGGGTGGGGGACTAGGCAGCCAGCACAGCACATGCAAAGGTCCTGAGGTGGGAAACGAAGTGGGCCTCGCAGCTGAGAGGCTAAGGCTCAGAGAGGGGTCAGAGGGAGAGGGCGGAGGGCCTCCCCCACCTAATTGAGGGCAATCACACCAGCCATCTCAAGACACCTCAGGAGTGAGTGTTGGCGGGCTTGGTCCTCAACAGGCCACAGCTCTTACAGCCCCTCCCCTGCCAGCCGCAAGGGAGGCCCATTAGCCCTTAGGAGCCATCACGGCGCTAATGAGCAGGTAATAATTACCAGCTTGGGTTCCTGCCTGGTCAGCTCGGCCCCTGGAGGCAGGCACCCTGCCCAGAGACACCCCCCACCAAGAGATCTGGACTCCCAGGTTGTGTCCCCAAGTCGCTCAGGGCCCCGACTCCAGCCAGCTCTGGGGCCGACAGGTTCCCGCGATCGCCGAGCCTCAGTTTCCCCTCCGTAAAGGCAGGAAGTGGGGACTCCGGGTTCTCCAGACGCCACCCAGCGAGGAGGCTCCGGATCGAAGCCTGAAGCCCGTCCAGCCAACCCGGGCCACCGTGCTTCGCCCGCCCCGGCCTCCCGGGACAATCGCGCGAGGGCCGCGGCGGACGCGCAGGATCCGGGCCCCGGGCCTGTAGCCCCAGCGCGCACAAAGCTCAGCCGCGCGGCCCGCGATATTTATCCGCCCGCGACCCCATCCCCCTCGCGTCCCCGGAGGCCGGCGCCGCCCCCGCCTCGGCCCAGCCGGGGCCTCCCGCGCGGGGCCGCGGGGCGGGGCGTCGGGGCGGGCGGGGGCCCGGCGCCTGGCAGCCAAGCCCATCACGCCACCCGGGACGTGCCTTGGCGGGAGGCGGCGCTGGGGCCACCGCGCGTCCGCAGCGCACCCGGGGCGGGGGTGCCCGGGCCTGCGCGTGCGCTCCGCCCCCATGACGTCAACCCACAAGGCAGCGCGCTGTTGTGCCGTGTACCGCGCGTCGCCGGGGCAACCATGGCCGGGCGGGAGGTGGCGGCGCGGCCCCGCCCCCCATGCAAATGAGCTACGTCACCCGCACCCAATGGCGAGCAGGGGCGGTGAGCTCATCGCGCCCGGCCGAGGCTATAAGGGGGCGCCGGGGCCGCGCGGCGCAGGAGCCGCCGCCAGCGGAGGGGCCGGGCGCAGCGGCCGCGGCCGGGGCGGGCGCAGGGCCGAGCGGACTGGGGGGGGCGCGGGCCCCCCGGGAGGCCGCGGCCACTCCCCCCCGGGCCGGCGCGGCGGGGGAGGCGGAGGATGGAAACACCCTTCTACGGCGATGAGGCGCTGAGCGGCCTGGGCGGCGGCGCCAGTGGCAGCGGCGGCGGCAGCTTCGCGTCCCCGGGCCGCCTGTTCCCCGGGGCGGCCCCGACGGCGGCGACGGGCAGCATGATGAAGAAGGACGCACTGACGCTCAGCCTGGGCGAGCAGGTGGCGCTCAAGCCCGCGGCGGCCGCGGCGCCCCCGGCCGCCTCCCTGCGCGCGGACGGCGGCCCGGGCGCGGCGCCCCCCGACGGCCTACTGGCCTCGCCGGACCTAGGGCTGCTGAAGCTGGCGTCGCCGGAGCTTGAGCGCCTGATCATCCAGTCCAACGGGCTGGTGACCACCACGCCGACCAGCTCGCAGTTCCTCTACCCGAAGGTGGCAGCCAGCGAGGAGCAGGAGTTCGCCGAGGGCTTCGTCAAGGCCCTGGAGGACTTGCACAAGCAGAACCAGCTGGGCGCGGGCGCGGCGGCGGCGGCGGCGGCGGCGGCGGCGGCAGTGGCGGCGGCCGCTGGGGCCGGGGGACCCTCGGGCTCGGCCTCGGGCGCCGCGCCCCCGGGGGAGCTGGCGGGGGCCGCGGCCGCGCCCGAGGCGCCCGTCTACGCGAACCTGAGCAGCTACGCGGGGGCCGCCGGGGGCGCGGGGGGCGCCGCGACGGTCGCCTTCGCCGCCGAGCCCGTGCCCTTCCCGCCGCCGCCGCCGCCTCCGGGCGCGCTGGGGCCGCCGCGCCTGGCCGCGCTCAAGGACGAGCCGCAGACGGTGCCCGACGTGCCGAGCTTCGGCGAGAGCCCGCCGCTGTCGCCCATCGACATGGACACGCAGGAGCGCATCAAGGCGGAGCGCAAGCGGCTGCGCAACCGCATCGCCGCCTCCAAGTGCCGCAAGCGCAAGCTGGAGCGCATCTCGCGCCTCGAGGAGAAGGTGAAGACGCTCAAGAGCCAGAACACCGAGCTGGCGTCCACCGCCAGCCTGCTGCGCGAGCAAGTGGCGCAGCTCAAGCAGAAGGTCCTCAGCCACGTCAACAGCGGCTGCCAGCTGCTGCCCCAGCACCAGGTGCCCGCGTACTGAGCCCCGGCCCGGGGCGCATGCGCGGCGCTCCCCCCACCCTCGCCCGAGGGGCGGGCACGCGGCGGCGGCTGGGGGGGAGGGCGCGTGGGCGCCCCGGACTCGGAGACGGGACGGCCGCGGGGCCCCCCCCCGCCACTGCGAGGGCGCCCCGGACTGGAGAGAGAGGGCGCCCTGGACTCGACAAGCTGGACCCCCTGCTCCCGGGGGGGCGAGCGCATGACCCCCCGCCCTCGCGCTGCCTCTGTCCCCCCGCGCGCGCTGTGTTGCACAAACCCGCGCGCCCCGGCCTCCCCTTTGTACCCCGCCGCGGGAGGGGCTCCGGGGGCGCAGCCTCCGGCCCTGCGCTTCCTTTCCTCCCCCCTTTTGTTCTGTTCTGTCGTTCTGGATTTTTTTGCCTTTGGAAGAGAGAAGAACAGTGCTCGATTCCGCCCTATTTATGTTTCTATCGGGAACAAGCGTTGGCTGCGCGTGCGCGTGTGTTTCCTCGTGTTGGTTTTTTAAGAAAAAAATGGGAAGACGAAAAAGTGACTCCGCCCCCCGCCTCCCCCCACCCCCCCCTCCGCCCTTTTCGTTCCTTTCGTTCTGTTGTGTGGCGCCGCGAGTCCACATTCCTGTGTGTAACCCTCGGTCCGCCCGGTTTTCTGTTTTCAGTAAAGTCTCGTTTCGCCAGCTCGGCTGTCCGCCTCTTCCTTCGCCCTCCGCGGCCCGCGGGGCTGGGCGGGGCCTGGCCGGGCTCCCAGGCCCCCGCCTCCGCCCCGGCTGCCCCTGGGCGCGGGGTGGGCGGCCGGGCGGGGCCCGCACATCTGGCGCGCGGCGAGCGCCCTCTAGGCGCGCGGGGCCGGCCGGTGGGGTGGGAGGGGAGCGCGGGCGCTGGCGGCCTTTGCTCGGCCTAGAGTTCGCGTTGCCTCTGGGGAGCGACGGCTGGCCGGGTACAGCCGCAGCCCGAGACTGAAGGAGGAAACAGAGACTGGTTTATCTGCCCTTCGCGGCCTCTGTTTTCCTGCCTGTGAAAGGGGTCGAACTAGTAAAGATCTTGCTCCGTGAGGTTGTCTTTACAGATCGGTGCTTGGCTTACGGTGGGTTCTCGTTGCAAGAGTTCGGTATTTTTTGTTGGATGGAGAGGGAGCAGTCCATGGCCCCAGGACCACCACGAAGTTGGCAGAGTGGGGTCGCCTGGGCTTTTCTGTCCCCGGGACTGGGCGTGTGGTCACATGGACTTAAAAGTCTATGATTTTGCAAATATCTCCCCGAAGCGCCCCTCTCCGGATATCCACTTCTCCCATGTTGAGGAAGCGGTAAGGTTAAGAGCGGTTGGACGTGGGGCTTTGCGTCACATAGCATTTCTCTCCCTTTTCAGAGGACTGGGGTGTTGAACCCAGGGCCACGTGCACGCTACACGTCTCTCGCCTGCACCCCCGGCCCCTTTTTCATTATTAACTTTGAGACTGCCTCGCCAGCTTGCACAGGCTGGCCCTGGCCTCAGCCTCGCGATCCTCCTGCCTCAGCCTCCCATGTCACTGGGACGCAGCGTTTTGGGGGACCTGGGCTGGACACATTTGGACTGTGGATTCCGCACCTCCAGGCCTTGACCCCAGACTCAGCACTGCCCTCCTCCCCACACCCTTGCAGTTAAGACCCTGGGCCTTGGGCTTCTGACTCATGCGGGGCCTGGAGGGATGTGGCCATGGGTGGCTAAGGTTGCACATCTAGCTGAGCTGAGGGGGGGGGTTGCGGGGGGGGGCGTGTTCTTCGCCAGCCCTGCGGGGAAGGCAGGTGACTTGTGTCCCCTTTACCGCTGAAAGGAGGATAAAGGACCACAGGGTGACCACGGCTAGTGGCCATGGAAGGAATAGGGCCCCTCCCTACCTCCGTGGCACCCCTTCCGACAGCCCTGGCCACCCACTTCACAAGGCTTTGAGATCTATTTGGGGAAGCAGGTGAGGTGGCGCTCGATCGGAGACAGGAGGTTCAAGGCCAGCCTGGGGCTAGATAGTGAGACTCTGTCTCAAAAACAAACTACAAGACACAGGGGTGGGGTGGGGTGGTTTCGAGTTTCTTTTCTTTCTTTTGTTCTTTTTCTTTTAGTAGTGCTTGGGCGCTGATCCCGGGCCTCGCACACACTTGGCAAGTGCCCTACCACTGGGCTGCACCCTCAGCCCAGTTTTCAACTTTTTTTTGTCTTGGTTCCGGGTCTTGCTAAATTACGCAGGTTGCCTCAGGCCTCAAGCTGGCTATCCTCCTGCCTCCGCCTCGGGAGGCCCTGGGAGGACAGGCGTGAGCCACTGCGCCCGGCAGGGGGTTACGATTGAAGCGTGTGACTTCACCTGTCACCGTGGCCAGGCAGATGTTTGCGGAGGGGGTGGAAAGGACCTGACGCTGACGGAGAAGATGAAGAAGCGCACTTCCGGGCAGAGCTTCCTGGTGGGGAGACACCTGCCGGCTGGGGCGCCAGTGTGCAGCTGAGTGACCTCAGCCGCCGCCTCTCCCCCGGTGGCCTCTGCCTCCTGTGTTCGAACCTTGGTCAGCGGCTCCCACTGGGGAATGAACGATGCTAAAAGCGCCTCAATGTGCCCAGGACGCCCCGGAATTATAGAGGAGGGAGGCCCACACTCCTGGCCTCTTTCCTCCTCCTGGCCGCCTAATGCGAGCTGCTTCCCAAGAGCGGTGCGGTTGCGCCCCGGCCCCTCCTCACCAGTGTTTGTTACCTACGTGGTGCCCTGCTTGCATAGCCCACCAGGAGGCTCCCAATCTGAGAAGAACGATCCTTTCTTCTTTTGTAAGGCTGAGGATTGAACCCAGGGCCCCCCATATGCTAAGCAGATGCCTTACCGCTGACCCACACCCCCAAACCTTAGTGATTCTTTTTCTTTTTTTCTCGGGAGGGGGAAGTGTCCCGAGGGGGGTGTTTCTCCAAACCATTGCTTTGGCCCCAAATTGAAGTTTCTGGACAAAATATCCCTGACTCCAACAGACACCCGACGAGCCAATGTCTCCCTCCAGGAACCTCCCCACCCAAATCACCAACTTCCTTTCTTGACACCAGACTGGTGGTGGCTCTGCTGTGATCCTAGCATTTGGGAGGCTGAGACAGGAAGATAAGGAGTTCAAGGCCAGCCTGAGGTACATAGGGAGACCCTGTCTCAAACAACCAATGGAAGAAACAAAAGCTAGGGCATAGTTCAGTGATGGGGTGTTTGTCTAGCATGCGGAAGACCCTGGGTTCCATCCCCAGCACTGAGAAAAAAAATATTTTCTTTTCCTCCTGGCCTCAGGGCCTTTGCACAACCTCTACCTGACTAGTGGCTTCCCCCAGCCACTAAGCCACGCCCCACCTCCCAGCCTTAGGGGCAGACACCCTCCGGCCAGACCAGCACTGGCTCCCGCAGGCTCCTGGGTCCGGCCATTACTGCCTCTGAGTTTGTGTTCAGCTCACTGAGGGAACAGGCAGGGTCTCTCCCAGTCACTGCCAAAGCTAATGAAGGACGAAGTCCTGTCCAAGGGCCACGTCCTTGCTATGCCCGAGGCACACCCCGCACACTACGTGGAGGCGGGTTGGGGGTGGGGGTGTCCATATCCCAGCTGGCCTCCTGCTCCGGCGCTCCCCAGCCGCTTCCAAGAGGGGCCAGAGCTTGTGGCTTTGGCCACAGCCTACCACACAGAGGCCAAGGACCTCGGCGGAGCCAGCAGTGACTCACGCTGGGCCCTGGCCCAGCCCGAGGAGGGAGGTGACCTAGGACAGTGGCCTCAGGTTCCCTCCAGGGCGTTCAGCTCAGGGTCCATGCCCGCTTTTACCCCTTGAGGATCCCAAACGGCCTCAGGATCCCCAACCTCAGTGGGGCCCAGAAGCCCAGCCCAGCCTTCACCATGTAGGGCAGAGCCCGTTCCTCCCTCCCGCTAGAGCCTGCTGTGGCTCCCTGGCACCTTTGAGAGAAAACTCCCGAGCTCCTCTCTGAGACTCCAGCTCTCTGGGCCCTGCTGACCTCCCACCCTCTTCCTTTCTCCAGCGACACAGCCCAGTGCGGAGCGCCTCTCACCCCCCTGCCATGCCCCCCCACCCGATGCCCTTCCCTCAGCTCGCCCCTGCTTCCCTCTCCCTCAGGCCCATCCCTCCCCTCATTGGTCTCTTCCTATCTAACAGGTTTTTTTCTTTTCTGTTTATTTGTCGAGACAGCCTCTCATGAGGCCCAGGCTGGCCTCGAACTGACAGATCCTCCTGCCTCAGCCTCCCAAGCGCTGGGATCACAGGTGACTCCACCCCCACCCCCACCTCACGATTTCATGCCCTCAAATTATTTGATTGGTGTCCCCCGGCTGGGGGAAGTTTCCAGCACATAGTAGGTGCTCAGCAAATAGCCAAAGGTTCTCTCCAGACGCGGAAGGGGAGATTTGGGGGCCCCCTCTGTGCCCCGGATGAGCAGGAGATTGGTAGCAACCACCTCGACCTTCAGCCCTGACCCGCGTCCTGCCCTCCCCCCTTGCTGGCTCTGCCTTCTAGAACCCACTCCCCCCAGGAGCTCGAGGGGATTGGCCGGAGCCCGGCTGTGAGTCATAAAGCCACCCTGGCACCAGGGCCCCAGGCCGGCCATACAGGCTGCTGGGTTCAGCTTTGGGGACAGGTGAGTGGGGCTGGCGGGGGGCTGCGGACAGTACCGGGGGACCCTGTCTTCCTCTTCTGGCCCCCAACACCTTCCCAGTTCATCTTGGCCCTCCAGGCTACTCTGAGAGGTGGGTCACCAGCTCAGCCCCTCAGAGCAGGGCGTGGGGTCCCCAAGGCCTCGAAGGGGGGTTCTCTGCCTGTGGGGTGCCCATCCTGGGGGACCTGTTGTGTCTCCTTGGAAGCTTAGGGACGGGCACCTTCGTTCATATGATAGACAGGGAAAATGAGGCTTGGAGGAGTTACTTGAATTCTCTGAGCTGAGCTCAGCTTCTGCGTGCTGGGGCCTCACGCCTTCGGCCCACCCCCACCCCGCCTCCCCTCCTCCGCCTCCCGTTCAGGGCCGCTCCCCTGTGGTGTGGCTGTCGAGGCCGCGGGATGGAGGATCAGGTCCTAAGGAGGCTGCGTCCGCGTTCCAGAGCTGAGCTGGGGTTGTCCAGCTACAGGCTCATCCGTCCACCCGCCCTCGGGCCGCCTGCCTACCCACCCACCCGCCCTCCACCCATGTATCCGCCCACCCACTCACCTGCCCACCCACCCGTCCACCCACCCACCCATGTACTCACCCACCCACCTGCCCAACCGCCCGTCCACCCACCCACCCATCCACCCACCCATCCATCCATGTACTCATCCACCCACCCATCCACCCACCCACCCATCTACCCACCCACTCACCTGCCCAACCACCCATCCATTTATCCACCCCCCCATCATCCATGTACTCACCCACCCATCCATCCACCCATCCATCCACCTATCCACCTACCCACCTACCGATCCATCCTTTCACCCACCAACCCACCCATTCAGCCATCCAGCCATCCATCCACCCACCCATCCACCCACCCATCCATCCATGTACTCACCCACCCATCCACCCATCCATCCACCCACCAATCCATCCGTCCACCCACCCATTTAGCCAGCCACCCATCCATCCACCCATCTGCCCACCCATCCATTCATCCCTCCACCCATCTACCTGCCCATCCACTCACCCACCCATCTGCCCCTCCATCCACCCAGCCACCCGTCCGTCCACCCACCAACCCCACATCTCCCTCGGTATCAACCTCTTTCTTTCACACTGCTGAGGTGGGCCCTGCTCAGCAAGTGCCCTACGACTGAGCCCCACTCCCCACCCCACTTTTATTTTATTTTGAGACAGGGTCTCACCACGTACTCCAGGTTGGCCTTGACATTGCAATCCTCCTGCCTCAGTCTCCCGAGTGCTGGGATGACCTGCATGGCCACCATGCCCGACTTTACCCATAAGCATCTATGGAGCACCTGCTGTGTGCATTCTACCAAGCGTGGAGGATGTAATGACAACTAAGAGACAGATATCCCCAACCCCAAATAGTCTATTGGGGCTGCCATAAATAAAACACACGGGGCTGATGGCGCGCCCCGTGGCAGAGCGCATGCTGAGGGTGCGTGAGGCCCTGGGTTCCACTCCCAGCACTGTAGGAAAGAAGTCGACCTGTGTGTTTGCTGTGTTGGCTTCTCTGCACGTTTGGATCCTCTGTGAACAGGGTGTGACCTGGCATTAACTCCAGCAAACTATGGAAGTGGAAGAGTCTACCGTCCCCCAAACTGGTTCTTCTTTCTTTCTTTCTTTCTTTTCTTTTTTTTTTTTTTTTTTTTTTTTTTTTTTTTTTTTTTTTTTTTTTTTTTTTTTGCGGTACTGGGGGTTGAACCCAGGGCCTCGCGCCTGCATGCTCTGCAAGTGCTGGACCACTGAGCTGCACCCCCATCCCATTTTTTACTTTTTGAGACAGGGTCTCACTAAATTATGCAGACTGCTTCTGGTCTCGAACTTGTGATCCTCCTGCCTCCGCCTCCCAAGCTGCTGTGATGACAGGTGTGCGCCACCGCGCCCGGCTCCCCAAACTGGTTCTTATACCATTTTTTTCTCCAGCACTGCAGATGGAGCCCAGGGCTCCTGCATGATCAATCAGCAAGCACTCTAGCACTGAGCTACACCTCCGGCACCTCAGGCCAGTGTTGGCTCCCCCACTTTCCAGCGTCTGGGCCTCACTCTCTCCCTCTGCAGCTGTGGCTTGAGCGTCACCTGCTGTCATGACAAGTTACCGTGACTGCATTTATTAGCTCCTCCTCATGTTCTGTCCATGGGGTCTCCTGATTGCCCTTGCACAGGGGACCATACTAGGACGTACCAGGATGGAGATGATGATTTGGGTTCTAGGGTACAGAGAATGGGCTTTGATTTTCGACTCCACAGTGGCTTGGTGTTGAAGTTAAGGGTGTCACAAGGGCCAGGAGCCAGGGTTCTTCTAGGACCAAGGCCACTCCTGGGGCCCACCCTGAGGTTGGGGATCATTGCCTCTCTCTCTGGTCAACTCTGATGACTAAGTTGAAGACTCAGTGAGCCACAGGTGGCTTTCCTGTGAACCCTACTACTCTGAACCTCAGTTTCTCCATATGGAAATACCATTTAAGTCCAAGTGGTTGGTTAGACCATCCATGTCTTGGCTGTTTCTATTTGTCCGGTTGCTGAAATAATTGCCAAGAGAGGGGCATCAAAATGAACTCTTAGGATTGTGGATTGGCCTATTTCCTCCCTTTGGTACTATCAAAGTTTACTTTATGTGTTTTGTAGCCCTGTTATTGGGTACATACACATTTACTGTTTTGTCTTCTGATTAAGTTATCCTTTTGTGAATAAGAAATGTAAATCCCTGGTAATATGATTTGTCTTCAAGTCAATTTTATCAGGCATGAATATAGCAGTATCCACTTTAGAATTCTTTTCTCCCCCCCAGTACTGAGGGTTGAACTCAGGGCCTTGTGCGTGCTAGGCAAGGACTCCACCACCAAACTTCACCTCCAGCCCCCTTTTTTTCTTTCATTCTTATTTTTTGCAGTCCTAGGGGATTGAACCCAGGACCTCATGTTTACTTTCCAAGTGCTCTGCCAGTAAGCTGCACCCTCAGCCCATCTTTTCCTTTTTATTTTGTGCAGGCTGCCTCTGGCCTCAAACTCACGATCCTCCTGCCTCAGCTTCTATGTTGTTAGGGTGACAAGCATGGGCTACCACATCCAGCTTAACCTTAAAACTCATTCTTCCCAGCGTATAACTTCCTGTAGCCATTTACATTCAATGTATCGATGTCTTTGTATTTGAAGTGCATATTTGGTGGTTGTTATTAGGTGCCATCGAGTAGGTACCCGACTCATATCGGCCCTGCATACAACAGGCAAAACACTACTGTCAGTGCTTCTCTGCTGTTCTTAGGGTTTTCAATGGTGGATTGAATTTTGGGAGTGGGTTGCTGGGTCCTTCTCCCAGGCCTACAGCTTCTGGTGTTCCCAGGCGGTCTCCCATCCAAGGACTAACCAGGCCCGACTCTGCTTAGCTTCCGAGATCTGACGGGATCGGATGCCACAGGGCTACGGATGCAGGCTGCATATTTGGTAGTCAACATAAAATTAGGCCTTTAAAGAGACTGGTTCTGCAAGCCCAACAAGGTGGCACACGCCTGTAATCCCATTGACTAGGGAGACAGAGGCAGGATGACCATGAGTAACTTAGTGAGGCCATGTCTCAGAATAAAAAATAAAAAGTGGCCTGGGCTGCAGCCAGTGGCAGAGCACCTGCAAAGTATGTGCGAGGTCCTGGGTTCAACCGCCCAGTAACACACACACACACACACACACACCCCGATTCTGCAGATGTCCGTGTTTAATTGAACGGTTTATTCCCTTGCCATTTTATGTAACAATTGGTACGATGGAAGCTTTTGCTGTTTTTATGAAGTGCAGGGCCTTGCTAAGCAGCCCAGGTTGGCCTGGCACTCGCCATCCTCCTGCCTCAGCCTCCCCAGGGCTGGCCTCAGAGGTGTGGAAACCGCGCCTGGGCCTGCCTCTACCTGGAGCCGAGATCTCACGACATTGATACCTGGTCTCCCGAGGCCCAGGCTGGCCTGACCCTCCTGCCTCAGCCTCCCGAGTGCTGGGATCATAGTTGTGGCCTCAGTGCCTCCCTTTTTTTTCTGGGAGTCCAGTGACCAGTTTGTTGTTGTTGTTGTTGTTGTTGTTGTTAGGTGCGGTCAAGTCATCTCCAACTTATAGCGACCCTCGTAGAGTTTTCAGCGGCTGATTGTTTCAGAACTGCCTCGGGAGTGGGTTGCCACGTCCTTTTCCCATTTTTGTGGTGCTGGGAATCGAACCCAGGACCTCAGAGACTGCAGCGCGGCGCTCTACCAACTGAACTGAATCCCAGCCCCCACCACTTTGTAGGGCCTTTTGATAGGTCTCACGTGTTCCTTGAGGTGTACTTTCTGGTCCCAGTTTTCTTCGCTGTGCTTTTCAGATAGGATCGTTTCCAGCTCTCTGTGCTCCAGCTCAGGGCCTCTCTCATCCTGTGTGCTTTGCTGCCCACCAAGTGAATCTGTCAATCTTCAGATGTGGGGTTTTACTTAATTTTACAAATCCCAGGCTGGAGGTGTAGCTGGATGGTAGAGCACTTGCCTAGGATATGGGAGGGGCCTCAGTTCCATAACCAGAACCACAAGAATCAACAAACTAATGCCGGGCGCGGGGGCGCACGCCTGTCATCCCAGCAGCTGGGGAGGCGGAGGCGGGAGGATCGCAAGTTCGAGACCAGAAGTAGTCTGCGTAACTTAGCAAGACCCTGTCTCAGAAAGCAAAAAAATGGGATGGGGGTGCAGCTCAGTGGTCCAGCGCTTGCAGAGCATGTAGGCGCGGGGCCCTGGGTTCAACCCCCAGTACCAAAAAAATAAATAGATAAATAAAATAAGCAAAGTATTCACTGGCTCTCTTCTAGAATCTCTTCTATTTGTCTGCCCATACGCGCTCTCTTCATTTATGATGAGCCATCTGTTTGCTTATGTCCAGTGTTGGGGATGGAGCCCAGGGCCTCACGCACGCTTGGCACGTGCTTTACCAAGCCGGCCTCGCCCACCTTCCTTCCTTCCTTCCTTCTTTCCTTTCTTCCACTCTCCGTTCTGATCCAGGATGTCTCTGTGCGGCGCAGGCTGACCTGGAACTCCAGAGCTCCCTGTCTGCGCCTCCCGAGTTGCTGGGATTCCAGGCGTGTGCCGAGTCTCCCAGAGACGTTTTGGGGAGTTTGGCCTCCTGGCTTGCTTTTGTGACACTGGGGGTTGAACCACGGGCCTCATGCGTGCAAGGCCAGCGCTGCACCCCCGAGCCGCACCCATGCCCCATCTCTGCTTTCTTTCTTTTTATCTGTTGAGACAGCGTTTCACTAAATTGCACAGGCTGTTTCTGGCCTTGAACTCCTGCCTCAGCCCCCCCCC
>VMDO01004472.1:0-125002 GCA_007922755.1 Pedetes capensis | reverse complement strand
CTAAGAGAAAATGGAAAGTATAGACAATGTTAAAATATACTAACATCAAAATGATATTTTTTCCTGATGCTATAAAAAGAATTGCAAGAGAATTGATAAAAAAAAAATGTTGTCATGTGTCATCCAACGATCCAATGATAGTGCTAACCCTGTCTGCCACCTAAAATCAACTTGTTTATGCATCTTTCATCTTGGAAAATACTTTTCTAATCAGCAAATTTTAGTAAAATTTCTTTTATCAGTTGATTTTTCTAAACAAATCAAGGGATATATGTGCTTTATACAAAAAAGTAAAAAATATTGTTCATGTTCTATCAGATTCACTCTGGTAAAATTTCTGTTGAAAGATTTCACATAGGGATGGGCATGGTAGTGAATATCTGCAATCATAGCATTTGAGAGGCTAAGATGGGAAGATTTTGAGTTCAAGGCCAGCCTGAGTTACATAACAAGACCATGTTTCAAAGAAAGAAAGAAAAAAGTTTCCAATTATTTAATAATTTATTACATACTAAACATTATAGAATCATGACCTTACACTTTAAGCATATTTTGTCTTAATGGTTATTTGGTTAAATGAGCAAAATTCTCTCTTTTTTTGGTTTTTCAGAATTATGGAGTTTTTCAAAGCAAGAAAAATTTAAAAATTTAAGAATGTATTTGATTAATGGTGTCAAAATATTGGAGGACAAGGAGTACCACTACAACCTATTAGAATGGCCAAAATTCTGAACACTCAACATCACCAAAAGCTGGTCAAGATGTAGAGAAACAGGAACTCTTCATTCATTGCAAGTGGAAATACAAAATGACATAGCCACTTTAGAAGATAGTTTGGCAGTTTGTTGCAAAAATAAACACATTCTTATCAAATAACCCAGCAAAATAGAGCTCCTGGTATTTACCCAAAAGAGTTGTAAATATATGTCCACAAAAAATATATGTGTGTATGTATGTATGTGTTTATAGCTGCTTTATTTAAAATTATCAAAACTTGGAAGCAACCAAGATATTTTTCCCTAGGTGAATGAATAAACTATAGTAGATCCAGATAATGGAATATAATTTAGTGCTAAAAAAATGAGTTATCAAGCCATAAGAAGATATGGAGGTAACTTAAATGCATGTTACCAAGTAAAAGAACTGCATACTGCATGATTCCAAGTATATGACATTCTGGAAAAGGAAAAACTGAAGTCATTAAGAAGATAAGCAGGTGCTAGAGGTTGGAGGGTATGAAACATGAATATTTGGAGCATGGAAGAGTTTTGGGACTGTGAAATGAATCCGTATGATACTATACTGGTGTCATTTCACATTTTTCCAAATCTGTAGAACGTACAACACCAAAAGTGGTGCCTAAAGAAAATACAGACTTTTGATGATATTTATGTGCCCACCTAGTTTCATCAATTGTAACTTATGTACCACTTTGGCCAAGGATATTGATAATGGGGGGGTTGTGCATGTGTAGGAGAAAGGGATTTGGGGAATCTCTGTATCTTCCTCTCACTTTTGCTGTGAACCTAAAGGTGCTCTAAAAAGTAAAGTCTAAAAAAAGCCTACTATTTTGCTATGACATGTTTCTATGCTAGGTTAGGTGGTGCATACTTGCCCAGTACCTAGGAGGCTGAGGCAGTAGGATTGTGAGTTCTAGGCCATCTGGAATATACAGTGAAACCTTGTCTTAAAAAAATAAATAAATAAAGTTAAATAGCTGTTTAATATTTATTTTAATTAAGCTTTCTTGGATGACTACAGTAACCAAAACAGTCAGATATTTATTAGGTTTTCTCTTTTTTGATATTGATATAAAGCCACACTGAGTACTAAAGGTAGTTAAGAACATCCATGAATTTGCCTTTTTCTTTTCTTTTCTTTTCTTTTCTTTCCTTTCCTCCTTCTTTTCTTTTCTTTTCTTTACCTTTCTTCTTTCTTTCTTTCTTTCTTTCTTTCTTTCTTTCTTTCTTTCTTTTTCTTTCTAGTGGTACTGGGGCATTGAAACCAGGTCCTTACACATGCTTTTGAAGGTGCTCTACTGAGCCACACCCGCAGCCCTAGCTCATATTTCTTTTAGACAAATATTAATTGACATATCATTAGCTTTTGTTCATTTCCAGTGAAAGCTAATGATTGGAAGTCACCTGGCTTGATATAAAATTTCTTAGGTTCCTTTGTCAAATTACACTGTATTCAAAAAAAGTTTTAGCGAGACATATCAAATAACTCTTATTCATACCTCTTTCAGTTAGAAGTAACATATTTATGCAGACATATACAGAAGAATTTGTGAAAGTTAAAATATCATTAACTTAATGCTATTTAAAACAATGCATGTGTAGTGTGTGTGCTTTTCAACCATGGAGCTGATGTTTTAGCATAATCAATTAATGGAAAAAAATACCTGACATATAATCTGATTTCCAAAGCTAAATCTACTATAAAGCACAATATTAATAGCATACTTCCTCTCAGAAAGAAATCCTGACTTCATTTTTCAAATCAAACACACATGTCAATGATAAGAATTAGTAAATTTCAGGCAGGTTCAGGGAAATGGGCCCTGGAAACAGGGAACTGCTGAGGCAAGGCAGTCACCAAGCAACCCATTAGATCATCAAAGTTTCAGTAAAACCATGAGTCTCATCCTAAATCTCATTTTTCAAAAGGAGACAGGTAACAACTTTGTCAACTGTGACCAGATCAGGTCTCATACTTCTAAGAAAAACAAGTCCTATGACCTGGCCAGCAGTCGGGTAACTAATTAATCTCTACCTACAAACAGTAGGAGCAACTGCGCTTTAACTGTAGTGGGCCAACAGTCAGGTGCTTTTAAGTGAGGACCAATATGCTAATGCCAGCTAAGGAAGTCCAGCCCAAAGAAAGGGACGATTAAAAACAACTAGACAACAGTCCCACCTCTGCTACCCAGCCTGGACACCCTATGTCCATACAGAGCCTTTGTCTGTCCTCTCAGTAAAATCCTTCTTGCTCTTACTTGTTTTGGCTACATGTGCAGACCCAGGAGTCTGGCACCAGGCACCTGAGGAGAAACTCCAGTCCATCAATATGCATCCCATGAGAACAATTTCAATTCTGAATTCTAATTTTAGGATACATTAGATAAATAGATGATAGCGAAATAGCTGAGGGGTAGATGGATACAGGTAGAAAGAAGGCATAGGAGTATGTTAGGGTTTTAACACCTGATACCATAATGCTTCACAGCTGTCTTCCTCAGGAATGATGACTTATTTGATTAAAGATGAGCCCCAAGTAACTTCTTGTTGTAGTTGTTTTTAGGTGCCTTCAAATCAGGTCTGACTCACAATGACCCTATATACAACAGACCAAACACTACCTGATATCATGCCATGCCTGGCGTTCTGTCAGTGCTTCTCTGCTACTCATAGGGTTTTTGGTGGCAGACTGTTTTCTTGGGAATGAGCTACCAAGTTCTTCTCCCAAGCCCGTAGCACTCAGTATTCCCAGGCTGTCTCCCATCCAAGGACTAACCAGACCCAACCCTACTTAGCTTCTAAGGTCAAAGAAGATTGGACACCAGGGTGGCACAGCTATAGGCAGCAACCAACTAGAGATTTATCAAACAAAAATTACTTCGGTCCCATTCAGAATTCAAGAGAGGTTTACCCTTCTTTTGCAAAGTGTAGGCAGGTCAATTATGAAAAGAGAAGTAGGAAAAGAAATATCATTATATGTCCTGGGCATGTGTACTGATATTCAGAATACCATCTCAATGATGCTTACCTCAACCTCTAACCAGGCAGATTTTCAAGTGCAGAGCAAATACCTATTTCGTAGTTTTCTTTAAAAATTATAAAAGAAGCCAGGCATGGTAGGGAGGATCATGAGTTCAAGGTCAGCCTGGGCAACAGAACAAGACATATCTGAGGTGGGGGGATTCCAAAACCAAATGTTTCATGAGAGTATTTAAAATACAATAGGTATTTTTAAAGAAGTCATTCAGTTTGATTCATGATAAACAGAAAACATTCTAGATTAATGATCTGGTTGGGATAGGACTTATGTATTCTTTCTGAAGTCCAGACAGATCTTTGGGGATGGTTACTGATAATGGGATTGACTGGTAGTGGAGAACATGAGAGGTAGAGGACATGAAAAACCATGAGCAGTTGGGTTGCAGGTATATGATGTTATAGCCATGACCATAGATTTTAACTATGGTAAGGTTTCCCATGCAACAGTGAATAATGATAGCAATATTTGCAAGCCCTTTATAATAAAGTGGAATATTATAGAAAGCCTGTTCTGGCTCTTGTCTTAACAAGGGAATTCAAGAAATAGAAGTTAAAATAATTTCTCCAACCAGGTTTCAGGTATATTGAACCCTATTTTAATGTTGCTGACTAGCTTCAGTGTGTCTTTGAATAATTCATGTCCAGATCTTTGTTTTTCTCAGGAAGCAGCCTTGGTAAAGAAGCCTACCCTATTCCATTGCTGACTCACTTTATTCCTTTTTTCTTCCCACCTGACAAGTGTGTTTCTAATTGAAATGCATAGTAAAATTTGCTGGCCAATAAAATAAACAGAGAAAAATAGTTTATAGTTAATCTTATTTCAGTTTGACTTCTGAAAATCAAAATTAAATCCACTCAAAGTTTGAATAAAGAAAAAAGAATAATGTCACATTTGTCCAGCAACATACAGGGTAGACTTATTTACAGCAAGAAATAGATTGTTATTTTCTGGAATAAACACTTTCAATGATAGCACAGTTTGTTTTATATTCCAGATGGGGAGGTGAAAGACCACTGCATTCTGTATAGAGCTCTAATAAAACCATATTGAGCATGCACAGCATTAAGAAATCTCATGTACTTTTTCATTATTTAGAATGTAAAAATTGAAAACTTGGCACAAACTTTTTAAAACTCATTGCTAAGTGGTATGGGCTTTTGGAAGTTTTAGTGTTATTCATAGCCTAATGGAGTGCTCCCCATACTACCCAGCTTCCCTCTGTTAACTTGAGCCTCCATTATACAGTTCATCATCCTCACTCTTCAAACAGGGTCTTTTCCACCAGGTCTATTTCTGTTAATGCCACCCTCAGCCTCCTAGTCATTGGCTTCAAATTTTAACCTCTTCCTTTTCCCACCCACATATAAAAATATCAGTACTAATAAATTCCATCTCCATGGTTTTTTTAGTGATATCCCTCCTTTTCCATTCTCACTGCTATCAAGCCAGTTTATAATTTTATCAACTTTCACGTGGGTAACTAGGCTCCCCTCCTCAGGCAAAATCAGGTCTGCCACATGTTTTGTAAATAAACTTTGGTACATAACCAGGCTCATTAATTTGCACACTGTTCCTGGCCATTTTTACTCAAGTTGAGTAGTTGTGATAAAGGTCACATGGCCCACAAAGCCCATATTATGTCGTATTTGGCATTTTACAGAAAACATGTCATCCTCTAAAATAGAATATTGTTCTAAGTATTCTAATTTATATGCTCATCTCAAGACTCTTTGAAAACGAGTACTTACATTGTATCATCAGGGGAATCTGTTTAGAATATCAACCTTCATGACAGGCTTCACATTTATACATTAAAGTGCATCACAGAGACTCCATGATTAAAAGCTCCACCTGAGTACCTCATAAACTGATAGACTTAGTTGCCTGAGTGTCTACGGTCATATACTTCCCAGGCCCACATGGAAGATCCAACTTTCTTCTACAGAAATATAACCCATCCAAAATAATATCTACTCCAGTAATCTTTCCTCAGTCCATCCACCCATTGGTAACTTGAGTACTTTCCTCAGAGGATTTTTTAACCTTGTGTTTGTACAGCCATTTGTCTACCACTACCACTAAATTCCAAGCTCATCAAGGACAGAAACTTTGCCCTGCTTCTCCTTCATAAGTTATTGGTTCCAATATGTTTGGTTCCTTATTGGCCCCAATATGTTTGGTTCCTTATAACTGTTTAATTCTTTCATGAGCATCTGCTATATAACTTACTAAATTCCAAGCAGCCTGCATCCATGCCACTGTGGCATCCAATCCCATCAGATCTAAGAAGCTAAGCAATGTTGGGTCTGGTTAGTATTTAGATGGGAGACTGCCTGGGAACATGAGGTGCTATAGGCTTGGGAGAAGGAGCTGACAATACACTTCTGAAAAAAAATCAGCCATCGAAAACCCAAATGAATAGCGGAGAAGCATTAACAATAGTTTTTCATCTGTTGTACATAGGGTTGCTATGAGTTGCACACTGACTTGATGGCACCTAAGAAGAACAACATGCTCTTAACATTATGCTAGTGAAAAATGATGCAAAGACATGTTCTGTCCTGAAAGAAGTTACTCCTTAGTATTAAATTTTAAAGCCTGCAGCCATAGCCCTGTGGCATCCGATCCCGTCAGATCTCGGAAGCTAAGCAGGGTCAGGTCTGGTTAGTACCTTGATGGGAGACCACCTGGGAACACCAGAAGCTGTAGGCTTGGGAGAAGGACCTGGCAACCCCCGCCCAAAAATCAATCTGCCATTGAAAACCCTATGAATAGCAGAGAAGCACTGACAATAGTGTTTCCCTTGTTGTACAGAGGGTCACTAATAGTCGGATACCTACTCAACCGCACCTAACAACAACAACAACATTAAATTTTAAAATGTAAACATTAAAGTGTAATGGGTTCTAAGTAAATGTATGCCCAAGATGAACATAAAATTTCTACCTGAGTCATAATGGAAGACAAGCCAAGGAATCTCAGTGAAGTTGACAACTCAGTTGTCTCAGATAAGAACTAATCAAATTGCAAATAAAAGAGGAGCATTTTGAACAGAGAAATTCATTGCAAAATAGCATGGGAGAGTTCAGAGAAATGTGAAGATTTCTGCAAAAATGTGGTTGAGTATGTCTTAGGGATGAGATGTTATAGGCATGGAAGCCGTAAAAGTACAAGGAAACAGTTTCTAAAGGTAGAGCTCTGAATGCTATGTTGGGAAGTTGAAACTTAATGCTATAGCTAATAATCCCAAAGCACTTCCTGAAGAACATTAGCATTAAAGGATGCTACTAATTTTTTTAAGAGAAGAAAGGAGAAGACTATGGCTAAATGAGCTTGGGAAATACCTTGTTAAACAAAAGTAATTAAAGTCTTTTGTGCAGGGTTTTCACTGCTAATTACCAAATGGAGGAAGGATTGCGGAGTCCTCCCAGATTTATGAAGTGACAATGAAATCTTTTCTTCTCAGAACATCTTTGTCGACAAATCTAGTTTAGAGAACCATACAGTAGACTATTCTAAGTTATAGGGCAACATTTTATCATTTCCCCAAGGTCCAGTGAGGAGATGTATTGGCTGAGACAGAGTAGAGGTAATAAAATGAAGTACAAAATTGTTGTAGGAATGGAGGTAAAAATGAGGAAGACAATAACCAAAAAAAAAAAGAGACAAATTCAAGGGAGAATTAGGAGTTAATATAGAATTTGTTAACTGGATATGAGGAAAACAAACAAATAAACAACAACAAAACACCTACCACCTAAAACCCATAGGTAGTTCACTATCTCTCATGTACACTACAGAAGTCCTACCAGGACAGATGTGTTTGGTCCTTTATTCTCCTTCCTCTCTTCTGTTATCATACTTCCTTAGACTCCTTTCCTATAGCACCTCTGGGCTTCTTTTACCCATTCTCACTTGCTTTGTTTCTTCTGCCTGACTAACTCTATACCTGTATATGATTCAGTTTGTGTGTTGTTGTAGAAAAATGCCTGGCAGAAACAACCTATGGGAGGAAAAATTTATTGAGGCTCACTGGGAATTTCAGTCCATAGAGGTAGGGCAGGCATGGTGGCAGGGCAGGCGGCAGGGCCTATGGTAGAGGACCTCACATCCTGATGATCAGGAAGCAAAGAGAGATTGCTGGGACCTAGGCTCCAGGTAAAACCTTCAGAGGCCTTCCCCCAGTTCCCACAGTTCCACAGCCTGATAGGACAGTGCCACCAGCTGGGGAACAAACATACAAATACCTGACTTTTGGTGGACATTTTAGATTCTAACCACACTATCCTGCAATCATCCACCTGGAAGTATCTCTTTGCCATTGCCTACAAAAATTAAGTCCACACTCATGCATCAAGTTTTGCATCTCTTAAAAAGCTTTCCTTGATGTCCCCAATACGGTAGAGTACTTCATTATATGCTGCCCTAGAAACAAGTACCTCTCATGTTAAGCTCTCAACATAACTAGACTATCATGTTTTTCATTTTGGTTATTTGTTTAATATCTGGTTCATAACCTAGAGCAAAATCTCTAGGAAGGCAGGAGTGTTACCACTATATTTCAAAGCCAAGAACAATTGCTGGGATATAAAAATCTCTATGAAATTTATTCAATAAAGAATAAATGATTAATAAATGGAAAAGGAAAAATCAAAGCTATCTGTAAGATTTATGATTTGGCAATGAGCAAATAGTTATATGTTTATGGAGTAGGGAATGCAGAAACATAAAAACTATCAACATCATGATTAATTTGTTTTTTGATGTAATACTTTAGATATACCTAAGCAGTTAGAATGTGGGTCTGGAGATCAGGAGAAATGGCCTGAGTTAACAACAAGCATTCTGAATCTGTCAGTGTAGTTAATGAAACAAACTACAGAAAATATATCTAATGAAATGGGAAGATAAGATTGATACTCTGAGAAATAACTTTAATAGAAATTAGTGTAAAAGAAATCTGTAAAAGAGATTTGATGGCAAAAATAGCATGGAAGAAAGAAAATCAAAGACTAGTATTTAGAAAATTGTCTTGAAATAGAATAATCCTCACTGATTGACATTGTGATTTTCTAAATCTAACCAAACTCACTTGTGAGTTATATATTTCAAAGAATATACAAACAGATAAACAAGGTTAAACTCATAGATATTACATATTATTTGGGTGTCTTTAAGACTCTAGAATTTTCCCTCTTGTTGTTGTTGTTGTTAGGTGCCGTCAAGTCGGTATCTGACTCATAGCGACCCTCATAGGGTTTTCAATGGCTGACTGTTTCAGGATTGCCTTGGGAGTGGATTGCCAAACCCTCCTCCCATTTTTGTGGTGCTGGGAATTGAACTCAGGACCTCAGTGACTGCAGCACAGCCTTCTACCAACTGAGCCAAATCCCAGCCCAAGATCAGATCAACTATTAATCATAGGGCTTCCTTAAGTGTTATGTGATTTCAATAAAATATAAATAAAGATAACTGTTTTGTCATGTGGTCTACATTATATTTTTTGGAAACTGAGCCTACTTAATACTTAGAAGATTAAAACAGGTAAATATGCTGACCTAACCTTTTCTTGATAATAATATCCTAAAAACTGTTTAATGTACTGCCTTATGGAAAATTTAATAGAAGCACATTCAAAAAAAATTTCCACAGCCTTAGCAAAATCTCTGAGAAAAGGTCAACATAACTCAGAATATCTATTTTATAAACTCCTTAACTTCTAAGAGTATAAACCAATAAGATAAATAGAATCCAATTTTAATTAAACTATAGTTATTTAATGCCTTAATGATGTGAATAATTGTTGTCATCTAGCCCTATTAAAATAATGTTGGTAAATAGCTGGGCAAGGTACAAGAAATTAGAACTCAAACAAAAGGAAGTCTGCTAATTCCACTCAGCATTACAATGTTTCTACATTGAAGTATTTCAAAATTATGTTTGTATTGTAAGTGTTATGATTAATATTTTCTTTGAAAATTAAACATCAAATTTTCTAGAAAAAAGTCATGTACAGAAAATATTTTAACTGTGTTAAATATCATTTCTAAGGTTAAATAAGGGGCTGGGATTTAGCTCAGTGGGTAGAGTGCTGCGCTGCAGTCTCTGAGGTCCAGAGTTCAATTCCCAGCACCTCAAAAATGGGAGAAGGGGCTGGCAATCCACTCCCAAGGCAATCCTGAAACAGTCTGCCATTGAAAACCCTATGAGGGTCACTATGAGTCGGATACCAACTCAACAGCACCTAACAACAACAACAACAAGGTTAAATAAAATCCAAGTAAATTCTAAGTATATTTTTCTATTATTCAAATTACTCTGCCTACCTATTAATAAAAGTTACCATGCCATACCTATTAATAAAAATGTATGAAAGAATATCATAATTCAAATAGATAAAACCATATCTGGTAATCGTACAAGTTTTACTTCTTAATAGATATCATTTCATTCAGTACATATTTTTAAGCCCTATGAAATCTACAAGAGAAAAGAAAATAACATGTTCTTCCTCAATAGCAAAAAATACAGTGTAGAAAGGACTTGACTTTCTGAAGACACTGAAGCTCATGCAGGGAAGGAGGAGTAATTTCTCCGTGTAATCTGATTCATTTTAAGCAAAATGGTTAATACACAAGTCATTCATAATGTCACTATTTTGTGGCTAAGAGTAACTAGAATACCAGTAACAGGGGAAGTTGTGGCAAGAGCATTGTGAGTTCATGGCTGAAAGCAGCCTGATCAATTTATTGAGAAGCTATATCAAAGTAAAAAATGGAAAAGGAGCTCTGGGTGTAGCTCAATGTAAAGCACTTTTCTAACATGCGTAAGGCTTTGGGTGTAATCCCAAGTACTACAAGAAATAAAAAATAAAAAAAGACACGAAAATAAGAATAACTAGAATATCTATTTCAGTCCTACCATACAGAAAAATCTATAAACGCATTATAAGTAGGTTTATATGGCCTGATATATCCATATTATATTTTAAGTAAATAAACTATGACAAAAGAAACCCACTAAGACCATAAACATTGAGAAAAGGCAGAAATGGAACTTTTCAGAAATGCATACAATAAGTTTTATTTGAGTGCCTGGGAAAAATTCACTGTTTTTAGGAATAACTACTGATTAAGCTTTTGGAAATTACTTTTGGGTGGGGTGGGGGGTTAATACAAAAACAGTAATGGGAAGATATTTAAGCTTAAAATTCTTCTTTTGATTATTGTTGTTGTTATTTTGGGGTGCATTCTAAATGGAACTGACTTATAGCGACCCTATGTACAATGGAACAAAGCATTACCCAACACTGTACCATGCACAGGATATTTTTATGTTGCCCAATGTTTTAGTCACCATGTTTCTTCTCATTTTGAATTGTGCCACATCAGCAAAAGAGAGGCCAAAGCCTTTACTCGATTCCTTTCATTAAGGTGGACTCTACTTTGAGATGGCAATGTTTCCTCAGTCTTTTCTTGAATGCCGTCCAGCCTCGGGGCAGGGCTCATTTTCTAGTACTATATCTCACAGTGTTTCTCTGCTATTCATAGGGTTTTCAATGGCTAATTGCTTTGGGAGTGGGCTGCCAGTTCCTTCTCCCTACTCTGTCTTAGTGTGAAGCTCAGCTGAAACCTGTCCACCATGGGTGGTCCTGTTGGTATTTGCATAGCTTTCAACATCACAGCACCATGCAAGACCCCACAGCATGACAAGCTGATAGACACGTGGGAGCTTCTTTTGATTAGAGAATGAAAATTGCCATAGGTAATAAAAATTGGCCAATTTTTATGTAGAGACAGTATTCATCCACCCAGAAAATAAAAAGAAAAGTGAATAAATATGATATTTGAGACACTGCTGAAATTTGAAAGGATTGCAATTTCAGAGTATAATACAGCCACTGCTAAATAACTGCATAGCAACAGAGTCTGGTTTTATAATTTCTTGATATTTTCCATACAGACAGTAACTAAAGGTCATTAGCAAAAAATCAGATATTATCATCTCTAAAAAAGCCATGAAATAAACAACTTAGGGACTTTCAACATGATAAATATTATCTATATGTGAGCACTAAAGCCAATGAATAGGTTCCCAAGGATCCTAAAGAGACTTCTATCCCCATCTGAAAAATTTTTGTTGTAGTAAAAAACATAAAGAACACATTCTCTCCAAAATAAAGTTTCCTTTTAGGCACAATCAGCAGGGCTTAATTAGAAAACATGAATAATTGAATATGCTGCTGCTCTATCTAAGCAACAAACTTAAGAGTCATGTAGAAACAAATTCTTATTAGACAAAAGGGCATGTTATACTGAATCATTCTCTAATGTTTTCTTCTCTGACAGCAACCTTTCCAGCAATAATTCAAATGAATACCCTCTGAGCAAATACTATAAATATAGGTCCTTATGTAAAATAGAAAAACAAATAAATCAAAGCAAAACAAAACTTTCTGCAATCTCTACATGAAGCCAAGTTTCTGCAAATATAATGGAGAAAGGGGTAGGGGAAAAAATCAATTGGAAATACATTAGGATATTGAAGTCTTCAGAGAATTGATCATTCTGGTAACAGTGTTAAAGATCAAGCTCACAAAAATTTTCTGTTGAGGCACAATTTGAATTTATGCTCCTGTTTCTCATCTGATGTGAATGCTTCTTAATTGAGGGGTAACAGCACGTGCTGAGAGCTTATCTACAATTCCTGTTGGTCATTCCAGGTTCAGTATATTTAGTAGAAGAGATTCAGAATATATCCATTGGTAAATGGTTGTTGTTGTTGTTGTTAGGTGCCGTCGAGTTGGTATCCGACTCATAGCACCCCTCATAGGGTTTTCAGTGGCTGACTGTTTCGGGATTGCCTTGGGAGTGGATTGCCAGGCCCTTCTCCCACTTTTGCAGTGCTGGGAATCGAACTCGGGTCCTCAGAGACTGCAGCGCAGTGCTCTACCCACTGAGCTAAATCTCAGCCCCTGGTAAATGGTATAAACATGGAATTAAAAAAATAATAATAATAAGATGCAAATATGTAACAAAATCCTAAAATCAATAATAAAAACAAAAATGAAACAAAAGTAAATAAAACAAAGCAAAAGCAAAATTGTTTAACTATATAGCTTTCCCTGTAGTCATACCCAGCATTGTTTCTAAGTCTTACTTTTGTTTATACTCTTCTCTGGTTCTTCCCCACATGTTATGTTACTGGGTACACTTTTTAGTTTGTTTGTTTGTTTGTTTGGAGGAACTAATCAGAGGGGTCTTACCTCTTTCTGTGTTTCTTGGTTTATCTGCTGTAGAGAATTGCAGCCCCCTCCTTACAAACTCCTCGGCCTGCTCCTGTACTTGTCAGCTTTGAGAGGCCTTCCTTGTTCTCTCTATAATCTCTTTGTTGTTGTTGTTAGGTGCGGTCAGTTCAGTGTCCAACACACAGCCACCCTACCTACTACAAGAGAAACAGTATTATCAATGCTTCTCTACTATTCATGTGGTTTTCAATGGCTGATTGTTTTTTGGGAATAGGTTGCTGAGTCCTTCTCCCAAATTAGTTATCTTACTCTCTGTTTTTCTCAGTTTGACTGTCTCCCATGTTCTATGATGTGCTTCAGGACTTCTGGACCACAAGAAGGAGACATAGACTACACCTTAAAAACCATATACCTTGTGAGATCCCTGGGCAGATTTTTTCACAGATTCTAGGACCAGTTGACTGATTCTCAAGCTTTGCTTTTTGGGGTCTCCCAACCTGCTTACTTTTCTCTAATCTCCCAAAACAGTCAAGTCAATATTTCCTGTGAAAATGATTCCAGAGACTTCTATTTAGAAAATACCTCACGATTTAGGCCTCAGAGGTCTTTTGGCTATCTCTGCAGAACAATCTCTAAACCAGGATTACAGCAGAGACATTTCCACAGGATTATGGCCTAGAAAAGACCCTGAAATATTTTTTTCTAAATTCTCATCAAAAAAATTTGAGCTCCACACAATATATTCCTTAGCCAATTCCCATTTACTTGTAGCAATCCTCAAGTATTTTACGAAAAGTTTTTTAAAAGAATGATCCCAAAACACCTCAATTTAGATAAGCCATATAGTGGAATAGTTCTGAACTCAGTTTGGACTTGGAGACCATACAGCACAAAATTCCAACAAGATTGCTCCTTTCTACACAAATGACCTTCAACAAGCTGTTCTCCTTTCTAACTTATGAGAAATCAAGCACACAGAAAATGCTCAAGGATGATGAGGAAGATCATCCCTCAAAAACTCATCTCTGAGTGGACAGGTTCATACCCGCGGTCTTTATACATTCCTAGGCAAATCATATCTGTAGGTTGTATAAGTATGAAGGTTGGTATTTAGGAGGTAATACAGGAAATATCCTCTACTCAGGATTTCCAGTGATTTGGCCGGAGGTGCTTAGTAATGTGGACTTCTTATCTCTATGTGGAGGTTTAAGATAGAAGCTGAAGTATGAATAAAGGAAAGAAATAATAAGAAAAGGGAAACATTATTTCTTTAAATTATAAATAATTCACAGTCTAGCCTAAGTCATTTTTATAAAACTTATATGAAAATATCAAAAACCAATGATCATGATATTGTTGTTAGCACAAGTACTGGTGGGGGATGGGGAGAATGGGAGTCCTCTGAATAAAATTAATATAAGAGAATCAGAATTATGAAAAGAGAAATAAGCACTCTAATAGTTTTGCATTTTCAAAATATGACTTATACATTTATGAAAATACCCGATAACTTAAATACTTATTAAAGAATTCAAGAAAAAGCTAGCATTCTACTCAAACCAGTTGTTTTCCATTTCTCAGTTTTATTGTATACCACAGAAATGAGATTTAAATTTCATAAGTAAACCCTGACTTGCATCAGCAAAGAATCCTTCATACCATTTCAAAATTTACTTTTAAAGGAAAAACCATGTATTTAACTGAAAGGGATTTTACATCTTGCATTATAAGAACATTTTGGCTTGTTATATAACACTTTGGCCAGAAACATCTATCTGATACAACCTAACAATAAATCTGGGATCATTTAGATAATGGCTATACAGAAAATTTTCTATTAAAATAAACCAAAGGTCTACTGAGAGTTATAATATCATTTGTTATAATGTCCAAGTGAAATGGTCAAGTTTTAACATTGTGCATTCAAAGATCACCAGGAACTACACTTGGGAAAATGGTCATTTGTGATTTGAAGATAATCCTAAGACTTAGTCTAGAAACTTCATGAGACCTGGGAGGGAATTTGACCCGACAGTGCAAAAACCAGACAAGGATCTAGTAGCCCACTACCAAAACAATCAGTCATTGAAAACCCTATGCATAGCAGAGAAGCACTGTCAGATAGAGTGCCTCTTTCTTTCTGTCATACATAGTGTCGCTATGAGTCAGACCTGACTTGAGGGCACCTAACAACAATACTCAAGCACTTAGAAAGGGATACAAAATTTAATTGTATAGCACAATTGACTCAATAAATATGTATTTTTTAAAACTTACACTGGTATTGAATTGGTAATTCTTTACAAGTTACTATCTATTTATGATTTCATTCTGGCTAAGTTTGACAATATTAAATTTGGTACTTTCTGAAGGGATGCAGTATGGCTTTTGCTATTACTCACTGAAGAGCTATCTTTCAAGAGGATCTTTTAAAATTGCCCTCATGGTCTATGATACTGCCCAGGGACATGTCTCACTAATTACTGATAATAAGTGTATGCATGTGTACTTTGAAATTTTTCTACTTATCTATGCATTAGGTCACTAGAATTTTATATATGCTGTAATTTGACCTCTTGTGATAGAAACTACTAATGCCTAACAGACAGATAATGGTACAAATACTACTAATTTCCCACTGTAGAATTTATCAAAGCAAAATAATTCAAGGAAGGAAAATTTAATTTAAAAAAATAATTGCAGTGTTATTTTTCATAATTTCAAGCTATCATAACTATGCTAAATGTCCTATAATAAATAAAGATTTGTGTACATCTATTCAGATAAATACTTTATGGGCATGACATTTTAATTTGAAGATAATTTGATGATTTTTATGAAGATAATGAAATAATGTGAACTGATAAAAGCATACTATGATTTAATAAAAAATAAATGTGCATATGAAATTGTTTAGAAGGAAAAATGGACTTAGTCTGCACAGGATTTCATAATTCTGAATAGAATTATGTTTATGCCTTAAAATGCTCAGAACTGATGTTATAATATGGATTTCACATTGCATAAAATAAAGTTAGTACAATCATCTGATTTAAAATATAGGAGGCATAGTAGAATCCTACTTTTATCAGAAAAGTGACATTTCTCAGTATGTCTAAAGTGACAGAATAACACGTCAGACTCTTTACAAGTATTGCACAATAAGAATTAGGAGATGAGATCTACAGTGAATTATAATGGTAAACATTCTAAAATATGTGAATGAGTCACTATAATTACTGATCCAGAAGTGCTTGAGTAAAATAATATTAACTGAATTAGTCAGTTGCCATTGTTGTAGCAGAAAAACCAATCCAAATCAATTTATGGAGGAAAGAGATTTATTGAGGGATCACAGTTAGTAGATCAGACCATAATGATGGTGGGGAAGGTGTGGTAGTGTCATAGAGGTAGGGTTCATTGCAGATAATCTTACATCTTTGTGAGTAGGAAGCAGAGCATGATACAGGTTCAGAGGAAAAATCTCTAAAGACTTGTCCCAGTGATAGCAATTCCATAAAGTTAAACCCACCTCTCAAAGTTCCACAACCTCTACAAAAGCCCCACTATCTGAAGACTGAACATTAGATCCCATGACCTTTGAGGGACACTTTATATTCAAATGATGCTATAACTGAGCCCATCAGTGTTCTTCACTGTGCTGTGTATTTATTACACAATTTAATTGCCATAATTATGTTATATAATTGGTATTATTATTAACTTCATATTATTGGTGAAGAGAACAGTTAAAGAAATTATGCTACTTGCTTAAAATTGTAAAGCAAGTAAATCTTGCAGCCAAATTTAAACTCAGTTCTGTTTAGCTCAAGATTCTTTGCTTTAATCATTATATGCACCACTTTAGCATGAAAATAGTCTGTTATCTCACTCATTTTATAAAAAAAAACTGGATATATCAGAGGATACAGAGCCATGATGGTATAGCATGAGTTTTATTATTGCAAGTTGACTTTTGTGACTATAGGCAAGTATGCCTTATTTCTGCCAGCTTTAGATTTCTTTTGGTAAAATTAAAATTACGTAATTGGAATAGTGTCAGAGGGTAGTATGCATAAAGACCCTGAAGCAGGAAAGTGTGTTTGAGGAATCAAAATAAGGCAAGAAAATGACCTTTCTCCCCTAAAGCAACCCCCCCCCACACACACAAAAAAAATGACGCTCAAGAGGGAAGCATAGGCTTGATAATGAGGAGTATTTAAAACCATATGAAAAATGTTCATCCTTTTCTAGGAAGGATGAAAAGTTATTCAAGGGTTTTGAGTACAGAACTAATCAGATTTGAGTTTAAAAAGAATTGGTGAACTATGGAAAATTATAGAAATGTATGGATGTAAGGAGATAAATTACTAAATGCATAAGGGAAAGTAGTTTGTCTAAATTAGTTATAGTAGAAGATATAGGTTGTTGTGCTATGTCTAAACTCTGAGTTTTACTAACATTTAAATGTTAAATGAAAGAGAATGAGCCAACCAAGCCCCTTTACAAGGAATAACAAGGAAAGAGAAAGATAACCAAGGTTGTGCAGTACTAGAAATTCCAAGGACAGGGTATCAGTGGAGTCAGTATTGCCAAGTGCAGTTTAAGTGTCAAGTCAGATTGGAAATGAAAAATGCCATTGGATTTAGGGACACAAAATTCAATATAATGGAAAATGACTTCTTCATTTTAATTCTCAAGGATTTAGATTTTGTTTATGCTTCTAATCAGACTGTTTGTTCCATTTTTACATTTTTTTTGGTCAAATAGCAAGTAAATATCATCACTGGATTTGAGAGTAATTTAAAAGATTCACCTTTTTATAATATTTATCCCTACTAGAAATAATGAAAGTATAAGACATTTTGTATCAACAAAAACAAATCAATATCTACTGAGAGTTTGGACTTTCCCTGTGCCTTGCCAGTTAGATAAGTTCTAAGGTAGCTATTTTTAAGAGTGATTAGACACTTACTCCTTAGAAATAGGACTCAAACTCTTTCAGCACGTGAAATAAGAAGATGGCTGAGGCTTAGCTCTGTAATTTTAGGCCATCTCTGGTAAACTGAACGAAATTGATTGGTCTCATTTATTTCTCAAATTGACCTTCAGATTGTTTATAGCTCACGAATATGAAGTATAGCCCTATTGTCAAATGGATAAATTAAAATCAAACTGATATTTACAGTGCTTTCCCCTGAGAATTCCAATCTATAAAAGGTTTTATAACACTTGAATATTCGATTGTAAGAGGTAACATTGTCTGAAAACAAATCCTATACTTCATCTATAAATAATGACTATAACTCATTCCTTTACCTACTGAGTTACTACTTAGTTATATTAGTAACTTATGTAAGTTGAAATCTTGATTTACTTGATTATACAATTTATTAATAAAATTAGATTTCTGTCCCATTTTAATTCTCTACAATAAATTACTCATAAATCATATATGAATTCAAACATTCTTTCAAAAACATCTCAATATTTTAATTATACTTCTAATAGTTTGAATATATTCTCATAGATAATAAAATTCCTATGGAGAAAGGGTAACTTATGAATTAGAATTCATAAGTAAATAAGCAAAGCAGAGCTGTGAGGGAGTGAATTTCCTACTCTACACTAGTTTGACCTTATACAAATGACATATTGTCATATGTTAAATAATAATCTACTGAAGGAGAAAGAAACAACAAAAAGAAAGGAAATGAAATTAATCAGGCAGACATTTAGTGCCTTCAGGAACTAAACTGTCTTAGTATTCATGATGAAAATGATATTTATAAAAACATCACTCTTTGTTCTCGTTTGGTGTTAAGATATTTCCCTTCATTTGGTTATCAAGTCTTGCAAAACATTGCTGCTTCTGTTGCTGTTGTTCCAAACACATTGTTACATATTACGTGGCAAACATTAAACTCAAACTAACATTCCTAAAAGTTGATTTTTATTTATGATGTCTGTGAAGAACTGAATAGAGCTCTTCCAAAGTTTAATTTATAAAGTACTGAAAATTATGAATAAGAGCATATTAAAATCTGTCCTTCTGTGAACATATACTAATATTTGTCCACATATATTACAGGTGTAGAACTTTTATAATTAGAAATGAAGCATCAAGAGTTTGGCTTTAATATCCTGTGTCAATAAATAGTAAAACTATAAGTGCTATATTTAAAAAATGCATATGCATGTAACACAGAGCAGTGTATTCCACCTTCCAATGAAAAGATGATAACAAAAGAACAAGTAACTGTAGAAAAAGATATATGAGATAATTTTCTTCAGCTTTCTCTCCCTCATCCTTCCATTTCTCATATTTTTAAATTCTGAATTTCTTAATTAAGATCTTATTTAGGGGAGTCCAGAGCCACTGCACCACTTGCTAATTTTTGTCAGCAATTACTTCCCCAAAGTGCAATATTTATTGGATCTTCTACTAGGATCTGAGAATGCCATAGTGAAGTAAAACAAACAGCTCCCATACCTCCATCATCCTTTTTTTGTCCGGTTGAACAAATCTGATCATCACTGACTTTTTGCAGTTGTAAATGGCCTGGAATAGTGAGGCTATTAGACTGAAGGATCACCTGTTAAGAACAATGGGCATTACTAAGAAAAGAGCATATCCGACAGATGGAACAGATGCTACAAAGGAAATAGATGGACAAAAGAAATTTATAAATAATTTTACTCTACTTGGAGTTGAGGGAAAAAATTGAATCAAGGTAGAGAGATCAATCATAAGACAGATACCATGAAGAAGTTCTTTCTTAGGCTAAGAATATCGATTGTATTTATGCCAAGAGTCATTGCAAGGCACCTCAACATTTTGAGCAGCAGATAGAGTTTTGACAAGACCACCATGCCCATGCATGACAGAGTGATCATAAGGAGGTCTATCAAGTTATGAGTAAGCCCATTAGAGGTTAACTCATGTGTTACACAGGTTAAATATAATGGTAATTTTAACTAGGGTAAGTAGAGGGCATCTCAAAGCATGTAACAGAGATTAGTGATGAATTAGGTATAAAAGACATCAGGAAAGACATATCAACACTTTCAGAACCACATGATTGTTTGGCAGGCTCTATTGTTTAGTGAAATAAATTAGCCAGTAGCTTTGTAAGGCTGGAGTGGATATCTTCTTTGGATTTTATGTATGTTGAGTTTTTCAGGAGAAGATCACTTTATTCTCAAGAACAAGGGTTTATAAACTGCAGCCAAATCTAGATGGATCTCTGAATGTTTTGTAGATAAAATTTACTGGATCACAGACAAATTGATTCATTTGTATCATCTGTGGATAGTGCTAGAATTGAGTACCTCCAACAGAGATTCTGTGGCCCACAAAGCAGATGTATTTACTACTTCACAGAGAAAGCTTCTTTCTTCCAGTTCTTGAGGATGAAGAAAGTTTTATTTTAGCTTTATTTTCTTTGCTACCCACCCCACTGATCCTTGTTGGAAAAAAATCTTTCCTTCTAAACAGCCACATAAATGAATTTATTTAATATGTTAGAAAATAATTCTTAAATTTTCCACTATTCATAGGCACTGGTAATACTCAAGAGGGTGTTTCTATCTAATGTGAGTCACGTTTGTGAATAATTGCACCCACTCTGTAAGAAAGTGCTATATAATGTGCCAATCCCTTTCCAAACTGTCTTTGTCCCCAAAATACTCTCCTAAAACAAAACAAACATGATGAGTCCAGTTTCTTTTTAGAAAATATTCAGTATTTTGGAAAGTTCCCAAAGTACAATTTAACTTTATCCTCTTGCTTTAGTATTTTTCATACAGCATCTCATTCTCTACCTCATATAATTAAGGCACAAACAATGCCTATGGTCACATCGTCACAGAGAGAAGTCTCTAAGCTGCTTGTGCAGTTAAGAAAATGTCCTCTTAAACACAACAAATGATTTAACACACTGGAAAATCATCCTCAGAGGATGTGAAAGGCTTAAGTATGATATGGTCTTGTGACTCTGTTGTCTCGTTGAATTCAACCAATGATAATTACAAAAAGTATTTAAAATTGAATACATATAGTTGAGTGATAGGAATTTCTTCTATAAAGATTTTTTGAAGGCATGCACCATTAAAAGTGTTTGTGAATCCTTCATGTCAAAAACTTCTTCTCTAAAGTAAGGTCTCTAAATGATTGCAGAATAAAGAAATGTGCTGTTATTTAATATGAAAATTATACCAACAATTCCTCTTAAATAGAGTATAAAGCAAATTACCTTTCATGTATTTCCTTTCAATTAAACCTTCATGAGCAGCATGCTGCTTCCCTGGGGCATAAACATGTGTCAAACACAGGGGAACCAGATACATAAATAATATTGTTGAGGAAATTTCCAGCACCGTACTTGTTATATGAATAAAACACCTGCTGGAACATGATTACATAAAGAAACAAGAACTTATGTCTCAAAGCAGCTAAAAACAAGTACACCAAAATAGTAACTCAATTTTCTTTGGTGGAATTGTTGATGTGGTTTTCTTGTTGTTGTTGCTGTTTTTGTAGCTGTTCTCATTTAATGTTTTCAAGTTGCTTTAACTAAATGCACAATCTTTTGAAAAAAACAGATTTTATAATGTAAAAAAGAATAAAATTGTATTGGACTCTTTTCAAAGATTTGTGCACATTAAATCTAATCTCCATTGTATGTCCATGATAAATGGACACTATCAATTTATAAATTAGAAAGAAAATACAATTCTCAAGGCTAGTCATTATAAGTCAAGAAATGAGTTCTAACAGAAAGCATGTCTTCTGAGTTTCAAGCCATAGGTTCAATGATATTAACTGTCCTTTTTAACATACCTTAATTTACTTACTTGATGAGTATCTCTAATCCAAAATTTTTGGGACCAGTAGAGATTTAGATTTCAGATTTTAGGAAATTTTAATATCTTTCATTGTATCCAATGAGATATCTTGAAGGTAGGCTGCCAGTCTAAAGATGACATTTATGTATGTTTTATATATACCTAATACACATGGGCCGAAGGCAGTGTTTTACAATATTTCTATAGTTTTTGTGTTTTGACTGCAGTCTGGCACATGAGGTCAAGTAGGGAATTTCCCAATTCTGGCATCAAGCCATTTCTCAGAACTTTTAGATTGTGGGATATTTTGGATTTTAGAATTTTGGATTCAAGATGCTCAATCTGTATAAACAAATCATTTGTAAATAATTCTCATCAGTCTGTTGATGAAAACTGGTCTTAGGAAGCAAATTCTGTCCATGGCAATGTGTTCATCAAAAAGCAGTAGGCTGACCTTCATTTGTGTATTAACTGGAATATTAAATGATCTTAAAAATACTGAGGTTTGGATTAACCTACTTCCCTTTAATCTCAGCCATGTTATACCAAAATTTTGAGTTTTGACCGCTTCATCTTTAAGAATGGAATTTAAAAGTCTCTTATATTATTCACCAAGTATTACTTCTTACTTGTAACAATAATTGCTAACGTTTTTGGAGTGTCTCATATGAGACTATGCATCTATCATAATTATCTAATTAAAGTGGTCCTGATAGCATCCTCAGGTAGAGATGAGAACTTTCAGGATGCCTGTGGTTCAATTACTGGATCACACTTTTATAATTAGTGAAGTAATTGTTGGAATCATATCCAGATATTTTGGTATTTGAGTCCAAACTCATAGTGACTGTGTATATAGCCTCCTACTCACAGAGACACTTGTTCAAGTTTTTTCATATCAACTGATGATTACATGAACACTACCAGACTTTCGTTAACTCCAGTTTTCTATCAAAATTTTTCTTTAGGCTTTTTGATGTAAAGAGATTCACAAATTCAGCAAATCTTCCCCCTTTAGTTACAAGTATTTTCCTTGACTTAGATGCAAAGAAATCCCACACATGATTTTATAGCAGAACTCTGTTATTTGCTTATAACTTTATTTGAAATGGCAAAAAAAGGAAAGCTTTTTTGTTGTTATTTTTTTTGACTTCTTAATCCTCACAAAGTTCATCCTGCTAGGAAGCTACAGGGAACTTTAAACCAGATCATTTTAACGAAACATAAATACACCACAAATTGGATGTCCCCTCAGGCCTTTGAACTGACTGGAAGCTAAGACTGTACACAGGCCTTTGGTTTTATCTATGCGTATCCTTGGAGTAGAGCCAAATTCTCAGCAGAAACACACATTTGTAGGAAAAGGACCAGCTGCACAGCGTTTGAATCTGTGAGCACTAGCACTTCTGAAAGCTGAAAAATACAAATGATGTCTGAACTTTAATTACTTGAGTTTTCCAAAGGCACACGTAGAAACCCCCTATGTCTGTGCTTAAACTATTCACTGCTGTGGGATATGATGGAAAGACCATTAGCTCTCGACATTGACTGGTTTTCCCAGTCCTGATCTACCATGCAGTTTTGAAAAATTACTGAAGTTCAATCATACGTGTGTAAGTGTGTGTGTGTGTGTGTGTGTGTGTGTGTGTGTGTGTGTGTGCGCGCGCGCGCATGCGAGCGCACGCACGTGCATGTTTTGCAATAGGGCAGAGTACAAAGAATTTTACGTTGAAACTGACTCCTGGGGATTACTTCTATTGAGAAGTGTGTCAGTCTATTATTCATTTCTTTAATAAGATTTAAAACATTCACCTTGTGTATATTTTGTTTTTGTTCTGCAGTGGGAAACTTCCATCTACTGTCTTTCTAATGATTATCATTTTGACCATCATTATAGAGAATAGAGAGCTCTTCTTCTAGCAAGTAAAACAATCAAATTTGTAGAGGATTCATCAAACGCATCTTCAAATTTATTTAGGCAGAAGGGATACTACCTGAAGTATCTAAATTTCTATTTTAAAAGGGCTTAAAAGGTTCTTGAATTAAATGGAGTGGGGTTCCAAGTCCTATTGAAAATATATATGAATAGATTAATTAGGAAATGAAAAATAAATTTTCTCTTTTAAGTATGACAGTGGAAAGAGCCATCTTGAATAGTTATATCCTTTGAACTCAAATGTATTTATTGAAATTTTGAGATTAGCTTATTTTACTGAATTCTCCAATTATATCCATAATATTTGTATTTCTACCCAAGTGTAACAGTATAATGGATACACTTTCTATCCTAAGGGAGGAATAGACTGTGGAGATTGCTAATCTCCTCTGTCTGGAATAGAGAGGATAGTATGTCCTGATTTGACAATGTGAGGACCATGTTGAAGTATGCCTTTTTGGGATTCATGTAGAAAAAAACAACACAAGTGCCAACTTTGAAAACCTACAAAGAAAATGAATTTGGAGTGAACTACAGGATGTCTGTTTTCTTTCTCTGGGTTCGTGGGATGAAGTAAGGTTTTGAGAAATGTAGACCCAAGTATAATGGAGGTCTTTCTAATCAATCTCATAATTTACGATCAAACTGAAACTGAAAATACACAAACCAGTACTGATTAAAGACTCTGGCTTCCAACTCTGCTAAGTGTTCTAAGGTTGACAGAACTTTCTAGGATACCTAAAATAGACACACAGCTGAAACTTTGGGGCACAGAAAAGAAGACTTTCAAAGTCTGGTGAATGATATGCCAACCCAAGGCCCTTATAGCAGCAGCTTAGCTCAAAATTAGAAGGATGAATCAAAGCATTAATCAGTCTTGTCAGTAAAGCAGGTGTTTTGACTGCCTTTATGGTTCATTTTAATGCAAAGCGGTTGTGGAACACAGAAATCACAAGGGATTGCAAATAAATGGCACTGACAGGATTGATCCCACCAGGTGAGGGGGCCAATATCAGCCTCTCTTTTCATATTATGAAATATATCTAATAGCAGTGCCTTTTGAAGCTCTTACTCCACAATAGCCTATTTGTGGGCTCAGATTTTACGTCTTCTTGTTTTCCTTGTCTTTTCTTTCCTTTTTTGTTGATATGCCAAAAACATTCCTTTTCTTTCATTATAAACTATTCCAGCAACAGTAGCCAGTTTAGAATGCTAAAGAATACTGATGCACAGGACTCAACAAAAAGGATTTTTGTTTTTATAGGACTTTGTGGGCAGGATACACAAACTTTGTAATCTGGTTCCAAGATGAGGAAAGAAGTAGGGGAGATGGAAAGGCAAATCCTCCATTTCACCTCCATTTCAGAATTCAGCAATAATCAAAATATCATAATAAAGGTCTTAGTGTGCTCAAGTATTGGTCTACTTGAGTTTTACTATTTTAAATTGTGACTAAATTTGGAAACATAATTTAAAACTTGAAAAATCAAATAAATTTATGGTCCTTTAGGCATTTTACATAAAAGGTAATTTTGATTTATTATTTCTTAATGTGGTTGGTTTTGTAAATGAATGGCCACTGATATAGTAAAATATAAGTTGAAAAACATAACTAAATTCACATTCTAAATCCTCTGGTATATTTTTCTTGCATAGTAATATACATCTGGATAAATTCTGAAATGATATGCCAACTTGTGAATAACAATTATTGGGTACTTACTATACTCTAGAAGTCATTGTAAGTATTTTATATGAGCAGTATACATAACTGTATGTGACATATAACGTTAATATTTTCAGAAGGGAACATAAGCAAAACAAGAATGTTACCTATTATAGGACATGTAGCTACTTGCTAGAACATGAAAGCAGATTGACTCCAAAGGCCTGATGCCGATCTATAATACTCTTCTGCCTCTAGAGAATAACTTCTTAGATTCTCTGCTTTCTCTTGAATATGCACAGTTTGAATCAATACCCTGAATATATGGGTATTTTTACAACGTATGATGTTGTTGTTAGGTGCCATCGACTCAGTATCTGACTCATAGCAAACCTATGTACAACAGGCGAAACACTATTGTCAGTGCTGCTCTGCTGTTCATAGGGTTTTCAATGGTGGATTGGTTTTTTGGAGTGGGTTGCGGGTCTCCCATTTACAATGTATAGGTGTTTCTTAAAGAAAGCAAACTAAATAGGAAGAGATTTTCTTAAGCCAAATTCTGTTTCACACATGGCTTTACACAGAGCATCCAGTTCATAGTTTATAATAAAATCTAGCTGGATAAATCACATTATCTTTTCTAATACCAATTTTAAGAAATCTGAATAATTCCCTTACTTCCTTGGGTGTTCTAGAAGTTATTGTTCAGGAAGAAGAGGTCTTGAAGAAAGAAGATGGTTAAAGGTAGTCTGAAGAAAACATTATCTCAACTTGCAATCTGATATAAGTCTTGCTTACTGTCTGTGTTATGGGACTGGTGAGAACTGTCAGGGTAAGATTTATACGTGGACTTCTAGAACTAAAAGTTTCCAGGGGAAATGAAATTGGCCATATCATCTGGCTAGCACATTAGTACCGTGAAGACAATCCACATGAGGAATATGCAAAAAGTTAGGAATTTGTTTGATCCCCTGAACAAGAGTTACTTTGCTTCCATAATACAAATGTTTCATGACATCAGGTTAAGAAGACCCCAGGCATCAATCACTTCAAAGGGGAGGTGGAAGTCTTCAGTTAAAGAAGTTTCTTTTGCTATCAGTATTTCTCTAGGTGATTAGACTCCCATTGCAATCTAATGTTGATTAACGCCTTTTCAAAAGTCACCTTAGCTTTTGGAGTTGTAAAAATATCATATACAACCATATTTCAATCACCTTACTGGAGCAGACACATTTTGTCTACTTAGAGTTCTTAAGCACTCATGGATAAATCTCAAAGGACTTCTGCTGAATTTGTATATGATTTGCAATTGAATATTGAATTTGGATACTTAGTGTTCACGAATTTGTGCATTTTCTGGAAACATGAAGAATCAACTGCATCATATTTTCAGAGAGCAAACATTTTTAAAAAGTAAGAAAATCTAATGGAAATAATTTTGTAACATGCATGAGAGCAATCTAATGGTGGTACAACAAGAAGAGACCAGAGCTATTATTTATATTCACATTTTTCTTGCTGATGAATAAATGTACAGAGGGATATAATCTGTTTTTGCTGTGGTAATACATACATAATGTAGTATTTCTATCTTAACTATTTTTGAGTGTACAATTCAATGGTACTAAGTCCCACTGTTTGGGAGAAGGACCGGGCAAGCCACTCCCAAAAATCAGTCTGCCATTGAAAAACCCTATGAACAGCAGAGAAACACTGACAATAGTGTTTTCCCTGTTGTATGTAGGGTCACTATGAGTCGGATAACTCAGATACCAACTCAGCGGCACCTAACAACAACAACAAGTACTACCGTGGCATCTGATCCCATTTGATCTCAGGATTTAAGCAAGGTTTGGTCTGGTTAGTCCTTGGATGGGACACCACCTGGGAATACTGAGAGCTCTAGGCTTGGGAGAAGGACATTGGCAACCCACTCCCAAAAAACAATCAACCATCAAAAACCCTATGAAAAACAGAGAAGCACTAACAATAATGCTGGGCATGGCACAGTGTCAGGCAGTGCTTTGTTCTGTTGTATATAGAGTGGCTATGAGGTGGACTTGACTTGATTGCACCTAAGAACAAGTACATTCGTATTTTTCTGCAATCCATTACCACTATGCATCTCCAAAACTTTTGTATCATCCCAAGAACTTATGTTCCTTTAAAAACATTTTGGTAGTTCTTTCAATTTTAAGTACAGAAGAAATAAAACATTAATTTAATTAAGATTATGATTTCCTAGCTTATTTTAGTATTCATTCACTCTCCAAAAATAATCTATTTTTATGAGTTAATTACTTTTGAGATTGTGTTATAAGATGGTTCATAGGAACATATATATAGCATTTACAAATTTTTGACTTGAGCTTCACTTAAAATAATCTAGTGCTAAAAATGCTAGTTATATTTTCAAGTCAGGAATATGCCTTTGCTTTTAAAGAAAATTAATACTGTGATAAAAGACAAAGGTCAGAGTTTATTCACTTGAAAAAAAGCTAAAAAAAATAACATAAATTTTCAGTTAATATTACTGAAAATGTATGGTCCTACTTTTTTCTCTATTTGGTCAACATTTATATTGTACCATCTAACCTAACTAAATTTTAGAATTGATTCCTAATTTATGTAGAAATATTTTTAATATTTAATTTATTAAATTTATTAATCATTAATTTATTGCAGAAAACATTTACACTCAATTGTTTATACAGTGCACAAAATATGAGTGTAAAGAGAACAAATAAAGTATTAGTTCACAATTTATGAAGAACAGAGAACAGCCTAAGGAATTCTTAGCAGCACACTTATTTCTAAATATGATTGAGTATGCTTTCACAGGATCACAGGTAAACATTCCCATGATTAAGACTGGCCAGGAATGTGGTTTGGGAAGTTTCTTTGCAAGAGCCTTGTCCAGAGTAGCTTTTAAGGTGTAACAAAACATAACGGTATTATTGTCATGTCTCACCATTCATCTTTAGAGATAAGCTCTCTGTCGTCAGTTTGTTTTCCTAATTTTCTTTTTACATAAAGCCAAATCAATCAGGGCTGTAGGAAATAGAGTGCCTACTTCTACAAACAATGTCTATAAATAATGTATCTAGGTAAATTCAACTACAGCTTGTGGTATATGAAGAAGAGACATACACTGATATTTTTTCTTCTATATTTGAACAGTTAGGAAGTAATATGCATAGCTTTAAAATATTATTACAAATGATGATAGTTAAAAAATCTGTAGCATTCATTCAAGTGGGCTTCTGTAATACCTTTTCTGGCAATATTAATAGCTAATTTGAAACTAAAAATATCATATGTCCTAGGAGAACAATTTATATCAGGAAAAAATATAGATCAAGAGCAGTTTTTAAACCTTATTTTCAAATATTTGGCTTTCTTTTGGGAATAGGGAGAAGGACGTGGCAATCCACTCCTGAAGCAATCCCAAAACAATCAACCATTGAAAACCCTTTGAGGTTCTCCATGAGTCTAACCAAACTTGACCTGATGGCACCTAACAACAACAACATGAAGTTATTTACATTTTTTAATAAAAGCAACACTTCTCTCAGAGGTATCAGAACATCTTAAGTAGATCATATTCAAGGCAACCTGAATCCTTCACTGCCACATGTCGGCCTCACAGCCTGTTACTGTTGGTTCACTGAACTGAGAACAATTTAGATATTGTGTTGTGGGCTAAGCAAACATCCCACGTTAGGTTTTTACATTGAGTCAGCTGATAACCACTCCTGACAGTTTAATCCAAACTATTAGCAGATTCATCTACTAGTCTGTAAGATTGAATGTTAGCTGCTGTCTGTCATCAGGCAAAAATACAGAGACCAAAACGCAATATGCCCTGTGTACTAAAAAGTGGAATCATGAGATCCTCCACTGCATTAGTGTCCTACAGCTATTATAACAGACTTGGTGTCTTAAACCAACAGAAAGTTTTTCTCTTACAGTTTTTGGAAACAAAATTATAGAATCAAGGAATTGGCAAGGCTGTGCTTCTCTGAAGTCTCTGTGGAGAGCCTTGCCTGACCTCTTCCCATTTCTGGTAGCTGTAGGAATTTTGTAGCTTGTTGGAGCATAATGATTCCAATCTCTGCCCAGTCCTCGCATGGCCCTCTCCCTTGTCTATGTCTTCTTTTCTGTCTCCTATGAAGACAACTTCCATTGGACTTAAGATCCACGTGAATAATGTAGAATGACCTCATGGCAAGATGCTTAAATTAATGACATCTGTAAAGACGCTTTAGTAAGATCACATTCAGAAGGTGCAAGGATTAGGACATATCTAGTTTTTGTGTGCATTTGGAAAGAACAATCTAGCCCACTGCAACTATTGTCACAACTTAAGCTGCTCTAGTGAATTTAATGGTGATGTTATCTGCCTATCTTCCAAAATGCAGTTGTGCCTACTCAAGTAAATGATTTACTGATAATTATAGTAACTGATTGTTGTTGTTTGTTGTTAGATGCCCTGGAGTCGGTATCCGACTCATAGCGACCCTCATAGGGTTTTCAATGGCTGAGTGCTTCGGGATTGCCTTGGGAGTGGATTGCCAGGCCCTTCTCCCATTTTTGTGGTGCTGGGAATTGAACTTGGGACCTCAGAGACTGCAGCGCAGCGCTCTACCCACTGAGCCAAATCCCAGCATAGTAACTGATAGTCAATCAATATATATTGTGTTTCATTATGTGCCACTCACTCTTTTTTTTAACTCATTTACTCCTCACAGCAGATCCATAAAGTAAGTATTGTGCCAGTTATACAGATCGGAAAACATACACAAAATGTAGTTTGTCCACTTTACAAAGGTAATAAGGGAAGGAACTAGAGTTTGACTCTAAGGAAGCTCACTTCAGAAACCTTACATATAAATGAGCATATATATTTTATTCCCTTTCATGTTCTTTAACCCAGGTTATCTAGAAAAATATCTTACCTTTCTAAGAAATTTTCTATGCCTATATTTGCAAGCTCTAAGAATGTTTGAGATCACAGTATCTACTGATATTTATTTTTAAAAATCAGCAGCTACAATTAAACCATAGGTAGTATTAAAATATATTATAATTCAGAGCTGAAGAAGTTATTTTGTTATATATAGAAAAGAAAATTTGACAGACGCAAAGCCCTAAATAGTAAATTAGGAATTCTAAAGAAGAAATTGAATCTCGTGCCTAAATTCCAAGTAAGTAATATTTCTCTTTGCATTTACTAAAGAAGTAAATTTACTTTTGTTAAAGAGAAAGTGGTAATGTTTTTCTCCAAAGATTTGTTGTTGGTGTTAGGTGCCATTGAGTTAGTGTCTGACTCATAATGACCCTAAGTACAACAGGTAAAACAGTATTGTGAGTGCTTCTCTGCTATTCATGGGTTTTTCAATGGCTGATTGTTTTTTGGGAGTGGGTTGTCAGATCCTTCTCCCAAGCCTACAGCACCTGGTGTTCCCAGGTGGTCTCCTATCCAAGTACTAACCAGTTGCCACTCTGCTTTGCTTTGGAGATCTAACGGGATCAGATGCCACTGTGGTAAGTTTCACCAAAATATATCTAAATACTACCCCCAACGGTACAATGTGACATTAACATGTCCCATCAGGAGATGATGTGCATCTACCTTACCTCCCATGAGCCTGGGTGGACCTTGTAACTTTCTCAACCTACATGGCCAAATGGATACTATATGTATTGAGACTACCTCCTAAAAGATAATGCAGCTTCTATCAACAGTCTTTCTATCTGTTCTTTCTCTAACTGTCTTTATCTATCTTGTCTCCATTTGTCCTTCAGACACAGAGAGCATATTTTGAAGATGTCCTGGTCACATATAGTGTCCATGTGTGGGTATTCAATTCTCAGACATATGAGTAAATGGGCATTTACAAAATGCCAGCCCCTAACTTCAAGTTTCTTGCTGAAGTGTCAGGCAGAGAAGCTATCCTGCCACATCCCAACCTCCTGTGTTGCAGAAACATGCAGAATAATAATGACCTTGGTCATGTACATTACTGAATGTAGGAGAAATGTGTTGCTCAACATTAGAGAATTATCAGAGATATATTATACCCTTCTTTCCATATTAAACAAATATTGCTTGTCCTTTAATCTCATTAATTTTCTCTTTTAACTAGTTAAGTTTCCATTTCATATAGGTTTCCATTCATTCATTCAAAAAATTCTCATATTAGCATCTTCTCAGTACCAGGCCTGTGGATAGTCTCTTAGGATAAAGGAGACAATCAAAATGGCAGCAATTACTGAACACACATTCTAATTTGATAGAAATACAGTTGTCCCTTTAACCTTACAATGTTGTTGTTTCTAGGTGCCATCGAGTTGAGTCCAACACATAGGGTTTTTAGTGGATGATTATTTCAGGATTGCTTCAGAAGTGTATTTCCATGCACTTCTCCCATTTTTGCGGTGCATAGTACATGCCTAAATCTAGAAATATGAGACAGATTGTGCTAAAGTAGAGTGTTGTAGTGGTCATTTGTGTCTTATGTTCCCTAGAGGTGGAACCTGATTGGGATATTTGTATGCACATAATTTATTAATGAAATAGTTATTAAGGATAACACAGTGACAGAGAAAGAAGCAGGACTGGAAGTCAAAAGAGCCCTGCAAAAGTATGTGTTTTAGACTGCATACCACCCTCTGCTTGACCCATAAGTGCATTGCTGCAGAGAATTTATCTTCACTAGAAATGACAAAATTGAGCATTTATGGTCTTACATAGATCAGTGATCTTTATGGGTATGTAGGCACTTCTGGTTCTCTCTGAATTTAGACAACATGATTCTAGCAAGGCAAGGAAAATTTGGGGAAAAGATAAGCACACTGAAGCCAGTGGAGAGATATACTTATATGATAAAAATAATTTTAAAGGAACTGGGATGAATGTGGATGTGATTCCCTAGTTGAGTCTTAATGATTTGAAGGACAGAAAATATAAAACGATTTACTGGGTCCTCTGCTTCAGTTTTTCTCACAAAACTACAAAATTCCAGCCAGTGCTGGGGTCTCATGTGTGGATCAAATAAGGAACATCTGTCTCCAAGCTTAAATAATTTGGAGTAGAAATTACTATGTTGTGTTCTAATTGAGGACTTTAGGTCCTTCCTATCTGTCACTTGAGGTCTCCCTCAATTCCTTGCTGTCTTCACCATGATATAGTAGATTATTTCATCAAAGTCAGCAGCAAGAAGCAGTAGAAAGTGTCTGCTAGCAAGACAGAAGTCACACTGTTCGTTACCATGGCCACAGAGTGCCATCCCTTATCTCTTCCTACTCTGTGGGTTAGAACCAAGCCACAGCTTCACCCACACTCAGGGGGAGGGGATCACATATCAGCAATAGAAAGCAACAGTAATTGGGAGCTACCTGGCAGTTGGTCTATCACAGTAGATTATGTGTAGAAATAAGTGTAAAAATGAAAAGCTTTATTCAATACACAAAGCAGGTCTTTGTTCTAGGAGTTCAAAATGTAATAATGAAATTATAACAATAAGCAGAGAATGTTGCAAAATCTTAATACTAACATGTTGACATGCTTTCACGTCATTTATGAGGTATGCACCATAACTGAAAGTTCTAGGTTATGAAACCAAACTGCACCACTTTACTTTCCCAAGATGTCACTTAAGCAATGAAGGTATGCTGAATCAGAAGCAGTATTATTGGAGAAATCAAAGAGATAGGAGCAGCAGTCACACAATTTTCCTGGTGGCGTTCCTACTTGGAATGGAGCAAGAATTCCTATTCTCAAGACAGACCAGTCCTCCTGGCTGTGGGCTTCTATAGCTTTATGTTAGAAGAAGCACAAGCGTCCTGTCTTGGTCCAGGAGATGGAAACCAGCGCTGGAGCTCCCAGCCATGGGCTGTGCTGTTCTAGTGACTTCCAGCCCTGACTATCACATCAGCCTTTTCACTAGAATAGATTCCTCTGACAATTAAGTCTGGTTTCAACTGAATAGATTCCAACTATTCTAAAAGAGGCTGATTTCCCCATAGGCAAGTTAATCCTCTATGCTCACTCAACAGTCCTGACTGCAAAGGGTGGCCTCTGTGTTTCCCATCCCATTTGCCGCCCTTTCCATTGCAACCCATTTGCCAACATTGTTGTAGCAATGTTGTAGCACTGTTACTGATATTCATAGGTTTGAGTTCATTTCAAAAGCAGGTTACTTGGTCCATGTTTACAAGGCTTTACATCATCTATATTACTTTTGTATAATTATTTCATAGAATATATAAATTTTAAAGGTTTTTATATTTTGCTATTAAAAATTGTCACTTCATTAACCTGAATATTTATGCTTTTTCTTTACATTCTCTTTTATTAGAATCCACAACTTCTACATGAAATATTCTAATTTAATGTGAAAAATATAAATATATTAATCCCTCATATTGTTTTATTTTATAATTTCAGGTAATATTTTTCATATATCCTATTGAGAGAGGGAATTATCATATAGGAGTCAAAGAAATTCTCCTTTAAAGAGTCTTTTATTATGATGTTTTCTTGGATTCTCAAGAATAGTACATCTTAAGCTTGTCCAAGAGATTGGTTTCTTATTCCAAATTCCCTCTGAAGCAAATAATATAGAGCAAATTTCCAATCTATTTCTTTCCTTCTTTCTATCTTTTCTAAAGGTTAAGAGTCTAGTTTCTGGAATAACCATTTAGAAAATGTTAACTGTATGCTAATACAAATGATTCTCTGAAAATCTGTCCTGAAATAACCTCTTGCCATTTTTATAATTTACCTAAAAGAAAATAAAAATGCTAAGATTTTTATACTAGATCTTTCAAAGGGAAAGAAAATGGTCCATACATATTACTAATCAGCTAGAGGAAAGTTTTTGTTTTTTCTTTGAGCTGCTTTGGCAAACACTTGAGTGTTCCTTTTTACTGGAGAAAATTAAAAATAACTCTCTATTCTCAGAGTCAACATTTTTGCCTCAGTATTTATAACAGAAGAAATAAACTTACTTGGAAACAAGAAAAGGTTCAGATAGGTAATGTGGGGCTTATGGTTTCAATGGTGAAGTGTAGCAGCCTACAAAAATCCAAAACTGAGAGAACTGATGATCCAGGACTAGTTTGGAGTGTGAAATCAACATGTGTTCTTTGAAAAGACAATGAAAAGGGTAAAATGCATAGGAATCTTTGCATAATGTTTCAAGAATTCAGAAGATCAAGATAAAAGATCCCCTGAGAGGAAAAAGTTAAATCTTCCATACACTTTAGCATTAAAATATGGGAATAAGGATCCAAGGTTTTAACTATAATTACTAACTGCCCTTTTCTCTACTATGGGTAAATTGTACCTTTCAGACATTTTCTATCCCTCCATAAAAGGTAAATTCATTAAGTTGTACCCATTTTCTTTAAACAAAAAATAAAAGTAAACATAATAGTACTTGTTATTATTTCCTTCAAATTATTACTGTATACATAATGCATTATTGTTGTTATTAGATGCCATCCAGAATATGTCCAACTCATAGCAACATTTCATACAACAAACAAAACAGTATTGTTAGTGCTTCTCTGCTATTCATAGGGTTTACAGTGGCTGATTAGTTTTTTGTCAGGAGGGGGTCCAAGTCCTTCTTCCAAGCCTACAGCACTTTGTGTTCTCAGCCATCCTCCCATCCAAGTGCTAACCAGGTCAGACCCCGCTTAGCTTCGAGATCTGACAGGATTGGATGCCACAGTGGTCCGGCTGCAGGCACATAATGCAAAGTGTTCTCAAAAAGCAATTAGTTTGGCAAGTAATATTTGTTAAGTCAATGTTTTGGAAATTGCTATAATCCACGTCTCATTTTGAAAAACAGACAAAAAAACTTTTAAAATAAAACCTAGTCCTCTTTTATAATGTTCTTTGAAATTTCTAGCTTTAATGAATATTGTGAATATAAACAAATAAAAACAAATAAATGGTTGAATATATGGTTTATACCTATGCGTGTCCTTTCTATTAAAACACAAACTTGTTGTATTCAGCACAACTCTTCTTGCTTGTCTCTCCTGATGCCCCCGAATGAGAAGTACTGTGAGGATGCTCTTGACTGGGTTTCTCATTTTAGGTACATAAATCTAAAGTGCAATGATAACTTGTATTCTCTTCCATTTGTTTTTGGTTGTTACGTGCTGCCAAGTTAGGTCCAACTCAGAGCAACTGTACATAGAACAGAAGGGAACACTTCCCAACATGGAACCATGCACAGGATCTTTTATGTTTGAGCCCATTGTTGCAGACACTGTGTGTGTGTGTGTGTGTGTGTGTGTGTGTGTGTGTTCTCATTTTGAGTCATACCACATCAGTAAAAGAAGGTCCCAGGAGTTTTATTCCATTCCTTTCATTAAGGTTGACCCTACTCTGAGAAGGCAAATCTTGCTCAGTGTTTTCTTAAATGTGTACCAGTCTGTGAGTTCATTTTTCAGTGCTTATCTGCTATTCATAGGGTTTTCAGTGGCTTATTATTTTAAGAGTATGCTGCTTGGTCCTTTTCTGTAGACTGTCTTCTCACCCATTGTGGACAGATGGACATTTCCAGCTTGGTCATTTTCATTGATATTTTTACAATTGTTTTTGTTGTTGCTAGGTGCTGTCCAGTCATGTCCAACTTATAGCAACCCTCATAGGGTTTTCAATGGCTGATCATTTTGAGATTGCCTCTGGAATGAATTGCCACATCCTTCTCCCATTTTTGTGGGGCTGGGAATCAAACTCGGGACATGAGAGACTGCAGAGTGGTGCTCTATCAACTGAGCTAAATCCCAGCACATTTTCACTGATAGCTCACCTGCAATGTGTCTACAATGGGTGGCACAGCAGGTATCTGAAATACCAGTGGCATAGTTTTCAGCCTCACAGCAACATGCAAGCCCTCATAGCATGATAAGCCATAGACACATGGGGTTTCTTCAGTTTCATTGTTGTTGTTAGGTGCCTTCTATTTGGGTCCAACTCCCGTATAACCGAAGAAAACACTCCCTAACACTGAGTGATGCTCAGCATTATGTCACTGCTTTCTATTATTCACAGGATTTTCAATGGCTGATTATTTCAGGATTGCTTCAGGATTGGGCTGCCAGGTCCTTCTCCTGTGTTTGTGGTGCTGGAGATGGATCCCAGGGCTTCAGAGAGCACATAGCAGCACTCCACCAACTAAGCTAAGCCCAAACTCTCCTTCAGTTTAGACATCTATATATAATTCCTGAAATGGATTCTATGAAATAGATTGAAAGTTCCAGGTACTTGGTGCAAATATCTGAGAAACACCAACATTCCGCTAGTGAATAGAAAAGAAGAAGTGAGGAAAAGGTGCTTATGGGAAAAAAGCACTCAGGAAATATATAAAAGAGCCTTTAGAATGTTATAACTGAAGGGAGACAGTGAGTATAAAGTAAGTCCACAAGTCCTTTTACACATCTATCTTTGAGAGCTGGAGACTAAGTCCTAAAGTGATGCAGTGTGAGTTGAGGGTCCAGACTGGAAGAACAGTGTACTTTCACTCTGCCTCTCTTGGATCACTTACTCTAGGGCAACAAGCCATGATATTATGAGGAGTGGTTCATGTGGTAAAGAGTTCTGGCCATACAAGGCATAGCACACAAATAAGTCTCCTTTGAAGCAAATTCCAACCCCAATTAAACCTTCAGATGACTGTAGTCCTCACTGCCAACAACTGTAGTCCTCACTGCCCGGCTGTGATTTCGTGAGGGATCTCGGGGCAGGGCCACCCAATTGTAGCTTTCTTGAATTCTTAACCCACAGAAACCAAAGTAGTAAATGTGTTGTGATTAATCAGAAGTTTTTGTGTAAGATGTTATGTGTGACATAAATTAATATAAGGTCTAGGGAAATGATAAGATTTAAAGAGAAATTGTAGAGTTAAACTTATCGAATGTGATCAAAAAAGGAGGGACAAAAAGCATCCACGGGTTTTATCAGTTTAAAGACTATTCATGACTTTAACCAGAGCAGGTAGAGGTAGGAATAGAAAATTAGAAAATGTAACTGATGAGGAAGAAAAATGTTTTCAAAAAATTTGGTTATGGAATGGTGTCGAGAGGGAAGACAGGATGGTAACTGGAATAAGTGCCAGTTCCAGAGAGGGTTGTTTATGATGAATGGACAAGAGAATAAATGAAAATGTAGAATCTGACATGGAGAAAGGATAAAGAGAGTTTGAAAATGCCAAGAAATAAAAAAAAATGTTGTTATCACATTCCTGTTGAGGGAAATTATAAAAAAGTGGTAGTGAAATAATTTTTCGTTACTGAAAAAGGGACTAGTAATTAGAAATTCAATTGAAAATTTGTATGCAAAAACTTAAAATATGTCAATCTGATTGATTACACTACCTCTGTTGGGTTAATTTCTATTTTTTAAAATATGGAGCCAGGTGCTGTAGTGCATGCCTGTAATCCCAGCGACTCAAGAGGTAAAGATAGGAGGATCGCAAGTTCAAGTTCAGAGGCAATGTATGGAAGTTAATGAGATTAAAATAAAATATGAGCTAGAGGTGCAGTTCAGTGGTAGAGCACCTGCAAAAGATATGTGAGGTCCTGGTTTCAGCACCCAAATACTACAAAAAAACAAAACAAAACAGCAACAACAACAACAAAAAAAACCCCATAGAAACTGGAAAACTTAAAATAGTAGCAGAAACATAGAATTTTTCTCCTTTGTGGTACATCATCCAAATAAAACAAAAATTTATAAGAAACAAATAAGATTCAATTTTTGATAAAATAGAGAGATATTTATAATCCCATAAATCAGGAATCAAAAATTACCATCTTATCCAAAGGCAAAAAGGAAGACATTAAGCTCTTACAGGGAATTGAATCATGGCCCCCAAATTCTTCTGTATATGCAGAATATTTAAATATGACCTTACTTGGCAAAACATTCTTTGAAAATATAAGTAGGGTGAGTAGTTCAAGATGAGCTTAAATCCAAATGACATATGTCTTCTTAGGAGACCAGAATGGGAGAAGGCACAAGGGGATAGGCCACAAGAGAACCTGTGCGAAGATTGAGGCTGAGGCTGGAGTTGTGATAACATAAGCCAAGTAATACCAGGATCTGCCACCTGGAAGAGACAAAGAAGAACTCTCCCCAAGAGCTTTCAGAGGTAACATGGCCCTCACAACACCTAGATTGCAGAACTCTAGCCACAGAACTCTGAGGCAATAGATTTCCATTGTTCTAAGTTATCCAGTTTGTGGTATTTTGTTATGCCAACACTAAGAAATTAATTTGTATATCTTTAACTTGGTTGTTGTTAAATGTCATTAAGTCTGTGTGTGACTCATAGGGACCCTATGTACAACAGGTGGAATGCTACTGTCAGTGCTTCTCTGCTATTCATACAGTTTTCAGTGGCTGATTGTTTTTTGGGAGTGGGTTGCTGGGTCCTTCTCTCAAACCTAGAGCACTTGGTGTTCCCAGGTTTTCTCCCATCCAAGTACTAACCAGGCCCGACCCTGCTTAACTTCCAAGATCTGACAGGATCAGATGCTACAGTGCTCAAAAAATGAACCAAAACAAATTCTTCAAAGCCTCACTGTGAAAAATTCAACTTTCAAACAATAACTGGAAACCTGAGTGGACAAGGCAAAGGCAGATTTGATATTCTGCCTTACATGGAATCAAGACCTGTGTATACTAGTTATTCTATTTTTTAAAACTCGCTTTCTGTTCTATGATATAAATCTATTGTTGAAAATGTCAAAAAGTGCTTGAGATATTACTATATGTAACAGTTATTAAAAAGAAAAGAAGCTTTTATGTTTATCTATAGCACAGGAAGTCAAGCTGCTGAAGAAACTCAAGTAAACAATTGTATAAGTGTGGAGTGTCTTGCAAAAGAGTATGGTGTTGGAGTAAACATCATATATGACTTGCAGAATTAGAATCATAAACTGTTAAAGTTTTGTGTTAGAGGTGATAAAGAGGAGTTAATGAGAAAATGAAAAATACTGCATAAAGCTAAAAATACAGACCTTGTCCATATATTGAAAGTGTGAATCCATCTGCATTGTATTGAAGTCATGCCACTTAATGGTATGTCAGCCATGAAACAAACAAAAATTTATTGGGAACATTTGAAAGTTGAAGAGAACTGTGAACATTCAACAGGCTAGCTCCAGACATTAAAAAAAAAAAAGACACAACATTAATTTTTTAATGATTTGTGGTTTAAAAAAAGCAGCTCTTGGTCACAATGCAGTAGAGAAATTTTATTGAAGAAGAGATAACTGGAGATTTAACACTGATAATGACACTCCTGTCTTTCATTCATTGACTAACGGTGAAATAGTAAGAATGGTTCTTAATCAAGGTGATAGTGGTAATAGTGAAAATAAAGGCAATGTTCCTATTACCGCAGAAAATGTTCCCATAGACAACATAGTGAAAATGTGTGATGAGCTTATTGAAGGGCTAGAGCAGTTACATCCATATCAGACAAGCCATCATTTCAGTTTATAATATCAAATAGAAAATTTGTAAACAAACACAATTGTTTTGCACCTTGGTAAGTGCAAAGTCCAAATAAGCATGGCCAAGAAACAAAGAGTAGAGAAAGATTTATTATCTGCAGCAGGTAAGGATAACATGAGAATTATTTCCAAAAAATGTATACCCTTCTATATATTTATATAGGAAAGTACTTTAGGGGAAAGTAAATTCTTGAGCATGCTCGGGTTAAGGTTATAATTCAAGAATGAAAGATGGACAAGCAGCAGTGGTGCATTCCTGTAATCTCAGCCACTTGGGAGGCTGAGAGAAGGAGAATCACAAATTCAAGGCCAGAAGCAACCTATGTAACTAGCAAGACCTTGACTCAAAAATTTAAAAATAAATAAATAAATAATGGGTTGGGTGTGCAGCCTAATGATAAAGCACTTGCAAGATATGTGTGAGACCCTGGGTTCATCCCCCAAGTATCAGTGAGAGAGAGAGACAGAGAGAGACAGAGACAGAGAGACAGAGACAGAGATAAAGAGACAGAGAGAGAAAGATGGTGAGCACATTTTGAGGCAAGCTTAGCTCAAGTTTGTAGAGTATATGTTTGGACAGTTAAAATGGTGGACTGGAACACTTTCAGGTATGCTCAGTTTGCATTATCAGGATGGTAGACATTTTGAAGGTGTATTACTATAGAAGTCGTTCCCTAAATGTGCCTGCCTCATTTACTGGATAACAACTCCTAAGACAAATATTTTGTTAATGAGGCACATGACTCTGGAGGAAGCATTTTAAAAAGCCATCGAGGGATGAAGATGTAGCCCAGTGGTAGAGTATTTGCCTAACACTGCAATAATAATAATCATACCCATCCAGCAGAATGCTTCCTTATCCCCAGAGGACACACTTCATGGTCCTTTAACTACTTCTACTTCTGATGTTTCTTCCAACCTAAAATAATGAAATACAGCATAGAGGAACTTTTTACTCAAAACACAGCTTTATGGGTGGAGACTGAAAGTCTGTTTATTTTTGTTATTGCTTACCAGCTGGCACAGGAATTCTGGCAATAACACTGTACTGCTTAATTAATTTGAATACATTACTTTTTTGCTGTATAACAATAGTTCATATTTTTTACAACCAAGTACTTCTGTGAGAATAAATGTAAGAAAACGATTGCTTATCAGTAGCATATAAATTCTGAATCAGGCATATGATGATGTCAAACAGCTACAGATTGTTCACATGGATGGCTGAGATCATGAGATCATGACACCTTTGCTTTATGATGGTTCAGTGAACAAAATTTTCTATGCACAAGTTGTTAAAAACTCTCATAAAATTTCCTTCAGTTTATGTGTATAGATGTATACAAAACATAAATGGGTTTTGTGTTTAGACTTGAGTCCCAAGATATTATATACATACAAATATTCCAAAATTTGAAAAAATCTGAAATACCTCTGATGTCAAGTATTTCAGATGAGAGATACCAAATCAGTGTAGTGAAACTTTATATGTCTTGAAAATTTGGAACTGACATAACTAAATTATAATGGGAGGAAAACAGACAATGAATATGTAAAGCAATATAATGCTAGCCAATACATATGTAAAAACACTAGAGATAAATGGATGATACTCATTTCTTAAAAGAATAATTTCTAAGATTGGACAGTAAAACAAAACTTGCTATATTAAGTAAGCATTCTTAACACAAAGACATTTATATTGGCTAAAGACTTATGAATTGCCAAAGGCCTATCAGACTATGTATATAAAAAAAGCATCAACACTGATGGAGTGAAATCTATAGAAAAGACACAGAAAAATAGAAACTAATCATAGTAAATTTTAATAGCCATTACTCAATATGTACAGATCCAGAAGTCTAGAAGAATGAAAAATAAGTGATACAATTTTAATCAAATATTATGAATAGTATTTTATATTCTTTACTAAATAGATGTATATACATTTTTTACTAAAACACATATTCTCTTCAAATTCCTAAATAATTGGCACACATTGACCATAAATTGGTATGCAAAGAGCAGGTTAGTAGCTTCCAAGAGGAAATGTATACATATAAAGCCTCAATGCAATAAAAAAGAAATTAGTAACAAGAACAGGGAAATGATCTTTCCACCAATAAATGTAAATTTTCTCACTTACATATATTTCTGATAAAAGAGTAACTCAAATTGGAACTGCTTTAGAAAAATATTCCAATTAAACATACCTTTCTGAACCTATAAGATGTATGACTTAAGTAAAACACAGAAGAAACATATAATCATAATCAGTATTCATCCAATTTTAAATGTTTTAAAAAGGATGATTCAAAGGAAAGAAATAAGAACTAAAGATGAAAAGAAATTTAGTTGAGTATAAACTCTTGAGGTAACCAATAAGTAAATCCTATTGCTCTTTCTTGGGGAATAAAATCGATATATGAATAAAAAGGACAAATGATTATCTGACTTTATCAATGACAACAACCAGGGAATTGTAAATATTAGTAGAATTCTAAAAACAAAAAAAAAACTAATTTGAATCTTTGAAAATCTGTTTGAGAATACAGATGAAATGGGTAATTTTTTTTCAGAAGTATAAACTATCAATATGACCCCAGAATGCAGATCTGGGAAACTACACAGACCATTTACCATTCAAGAGGTAAAGTTTGCTAATAGCTATTGCCAGATGGTTTCATAAGGGAATACTTCCAAAATGTCAAATAATAGATAACTGCAATTAAAATTCAATTGTTCAGTGCATAGGAAAAAAGAGAGGGGTGTTCTTAACTCTCTTAAAATATATACATCCCATTGGTTCCAAATTCCATTAAAGGTATACACACAAAAGAAATTCACAGAACGATTTATTCAAGCATATTAAGATAAAAACATTTTGAAATAACTAGAAAACTTTGGCTATTCAGTGAAGAATTAAGGCAAATGCAGTGTACTCTTGAAATATTAGTTTACTCCTATGATATTTGTTGTTGTTAGGTGCCCTCGAGTCAGGTCCAACTCATAGCGACCCTCATAGTGTTTTCAATGGCTATTTCAGGATTGTTTTCTGGGGGGACTGCCACATCCTGTGATGTTGGGGATCGAATCCAAGTTCTCAGAATGTGTGGAGCAGTGCTGTCCCAACTGAGCTAAAATCCAGCTCTCCTAGAATATTGTTGTTTTTAGGGCCATCAAGTCGGTATCTGACTCATAGTGACCCCAGGAACAACAGGCCAAAAACCATTATTAGTGTTTCTCTGCTGTTCATAGGGTTTTCAATGGCTGATCGTTTTTTTGGGAGTGGATTGCCTGGTCCTTCTCCCAAGCCTAAAGTACCTGGTGTTCCCAGGCGTTCTCCCATCCAAGCACTACCAGGCTTAGCTTCCAAGATCTGATGGGGTAGGATGCCACAGTAGTATAGTATTTCTGTGTTGTTGGCTGTTGTTAGGTGCCATCAAGTTGGTGTCTGACTCATAGCGACCCTGCATACAACAGGCGAAACACTATTGTCAGTACTTCTCTGCTGTTCATAGGGTTTGCAATGGTGGATTGATTTTTGGGAGTGGGTTCCAAGGTCCTTCTCCTAATAGTATTTATATATACACCAAAATATCATATATGTGTTATTTGAGCTTTCATTAGAACTAGTCTTTGTAAAATCAATAATAAAGCAACCAAACTTGCTATTAACACTTTGACTATAAATTTTTCTGAGATGTTGTTGTTGTTGTTGTTGTTGTTAGGTGCTGTCGAGTCGGTATCTGACTCATAGCGACCCTCTGTACAACAGGGAAAACACTATTGTCAGTGCTTCTCTGCTGTTCATAGGGTTTTCGATGGCAGATTGATTTTTGGGAGGGGGTTGCCAGGTCCTTCTCCCAAGCCTACAGCTTCTGGTGTTCCCAGGCAGTCTCCCATCCAGGTACTAACCAGGCCCGACCCTGCTTAGCTTCCGAGATCTGATGGGATCAGATTCCACACGATATTAGCCAGTGAAATTTGGTAATATATTGGGGAATGAATTTAGAAACAAAAGTTGGAAAGGAGAATTTTAAATTATCCTTATTTGAAAATAGTAGACATTTTTACCTTGGGAAATCCAGAAGAATTCAATTGGAAGACCGTTATAAATATGAGATGGAGCAGTTGCAGAGCCAGGTTATATAAGAGAATTGATAAATAAGTAAAAGAGGTTCTGATATATGGATGCATGACTAGGTACAATAATACACCAAAAAACAAAATAGAAAACTTAGCTTCAAACAAGAAACATACAATCCTCTATTAAAAACTTGTACATGCAACTGAGAAAGAAATAAGAAGGCTGAAGCACAAAGAAAGGCACATTTTTAGAAGAAAACAGGAATAAAATAGCCAGAAATGTCCTAATGATAGAGACATAGAAAGAGAGGAAAAAGGAGAGAGGATTATGTGTCTCTAGTGTTCTGAGTCTAGCTTAGTTGGCAGAGTGCTGCTCTGTAGTCTCTGAGGCCCTGGGTTTGATCTCCAGCACTGAAAAATGGGAGGTCTGGCAGGTCTGGAAGCCAATTCCTGAAACAATTCTGAAGCAATCTGCCACCAAAAACCCTGTGACTAGCAGGGAAGCACTGAAATAGTGTCAGGCATGTCATAGTGTAAGGGAATGTTTCATTCTATTGTACATAGGATTGCTATGAGTCAGTCCCACCTTAAGGGCACTTAATAACAACAAAATCATCTATTTTTATTATCATTATTATTATATTCACTGTGGGATGAAATCAGAACCTTGCACATACTTTGCAAGTGTTCTGCCACTGGACTGCACCTTCAGCCTATTTTTTTACTTTTACCTTGAGGCAGGATCTCACTAAAGTACACAGGATGTCTCTGGCCTCAAATCTGTGATCTTTCTGAATCCGCCTCCAGAGTCCTTGGGATTACAGACATGAGCCATTTTACCAGGACAGGTCATATTATTTTAAAATGGCAATAATTAAAACAGGACGATAATGAATTTGTTGGTAAGCGCCATTGAGTCTGGTGCGACTCAAAGCACCCCTATGTACAACAAAATGAAACACTGTCCAACACCGTGTCATGCACAGGATCTTTTTTATGCTTAAGCCCACAATACTGACTAGAAACACAATTCATATACTCTTAAACATTATAAGCATCATTTTTTAAAAAAATTATTAGTTTTATTTTTCTACTCTGAAGCCAACTATTCAAAATATAATCCATTTGAAATAAACTTTTAGTCGACAGACTTTTTACATGAAAAACACAGTTGATAACTTTGTAGAAAATATATAAAATACAAATGGAAAAAGCCATTTATCAGCAATAGCTTTTGCTTGAATTAGAAATGAGGAAAATGTGAAGAGTCAATGAGAGATATGATTAAATCAAATTTTCTTCTCACAGAGGGGATGATATTCAGGATATGATATTCTGAGGAGTGATTAACTTTTGAAGGCATGTTAACAGAAAAAAAGTAAATTGAAAGATACTTAGAATGAATGTTGTAATTTATTTAAGAAAAATTGCCTATCCAAAAGTAAAATGCATTATTCTGAGTCATAGACTAAATCACCACCGAAACTATAACTTTGAATTTAGATATTTTCATTGAAATATAGCAGGTTAAATAGGAATGAAGATTTTTCCTGCTAAAGTAGAAAGCACCCTCTCACTTTAAAATAAACTATTGAATTGAGAGGTTCTTTCTATAGAAGGTCAAGTATTCCCTAAGTCAATTACAATATGTCCTCCTTCACCTGGGGCAATAAATTTCATACATGGCCTGTGTTTACTTTTATCAAATGGGCTGCATTATTATAAATATGTTGAGTATAGAGGAGGGGACTGCACTCTTGTTTTGCTTTTTTATGTTTATTTGCTTGCTTGTTTTCATAAAACAGCTAATGGTATGCGTCATAAATTTTCAGCAATGAATCACCCAACTGAAGAACAAGTTTTCTTAAAATATTTTTGAGTGGCATCTCTGCTCATTTCGTGTGTATTTCCCAACACTCTAGGGCTGGTTGGATGCCTAATGCATGGTGTCTGCACTGACAAGCTGGGGACTGCTAGACATTCTGACAGCTTTTCTCACTATTTCATTATTCTAATGTTAGAGTAACAAACTTTTCCGTATCCAAAATCTTCATGTGATAGTTCCAGGTAAGGCTCAGGTTTCTTTTCTATTGTAGCTGGCAGGAAATACTCCAAAAGTGCTTTCAGTAAGAATTCTGTCTGTTGCATATATTACAAACTTATATACATACATGCACATACATACATATGGACATGTGTGTATATAAATTATGAGGAGTTGTTTGCTATACTTATATTCCCACAATGTTAGCTACCACAGTAAAGCACTCAGATTTCTCTTCTCTGTGATATGAACCAATATGGGTTTCTGTCAAAACAAAACAAAATTAAAATCACAAGCTTTTTCCTAAAGGCAAGATGGCTTAAATGAAGTTTGGAGATGAATGCTCATGATAGTATCTTCAGCACCATTGCATTTGTCACAACTGATGGTGAAGAGGTCAGTCATATTGATTAGATATAATTAGATGTTCTCTTCCCTAAGAAACCAAAAGTTATAAGAGAAAGACAGGAGGCTATTCACAGAACTGAATTGCTGCCAATGCAGCATCATAGAGAACCTCTTCCTGGAGACTTTCCTTGTACAGGTTTATGTTGAATTAAGTTGGTTTGATTCCTTGAGAAGTCCTCATTTTATCCTCTCTTTTTGCTAGTTTGGGTTATTTTTTAAAGTTGTGTATTTTTTTAAAAAATTTAGTGAAGTATAATTTATATAAAATAAAATGCACAGAGGTTAAATCTGTGTTTCTATGAATTTTGACAAATATGATATGCCATCCTTAATAAGGACAGAGAATAGTCCTTCTCCATAAAAATTCCCCTCTCTGTGCTTTATAGATAATCTCCACCTTCCACTTTTTCCCTTCCCACAATCAAGGAAGTACTTGGGGAAAGAATGGTCTTTTTATTTTGAAAAATGATGATTCTAATAATGACTAGTTCTACCAACTTCTCCCCCTGACATTCCACTTCCTGTCCCAGCTCCCCTACCTCCCAACAATTAGAAATGACTGTGTGGAATGTGTATAGTATTTAAATACTAGTCTTTGTGCCTTAAATCTTTACTTACAGAATGAATAGCTTTGACAGGTCAGAAATGTGCTATTTTCCAGAGACACAAAAATAAACAGACCTTTGGTTTCTAGATAATCTTATGAAGGAATCTTTCTCTCTCAGGATTTGGGCCTTCTCATAAAATTGGCTGGCATAGGAGAAGAAATTTCTGCTGTATTTGATAAGTTATTCATTTTGAGTTCAGTTTTTGTTTTCTAGCCATCTCCAAATAATACCAGGATGAACCATAGTTATCTCTTTTTAATATAAACTTATTCTTCCTTTCAATTTATTTGGTAAGATCTCAGGTGGAGAAAAATCTTAATATTGAATTCTCTCTATCTACGCCTGAACTGATGATCTCTTCTATAGAAAAATGACACACACAAAATACCAAATTGTTCCTGTTATAAATTCCCACATGTTCTTCTTCTAAGATAAAGATTTCATTTTTTTATTTTGTTTCACTGGGGCCATAAAATAGTCCTATGAGATAAACAGTGTTCCTATTATTACCAACACTGCAGTACAAATGTGGTGATCACATTGCTCACAGGTCCTGTGAGTTACTCAGGACATGCTCCAAGATGGGTGGTACTGGGACATCAACTTTGAGATTTCAACTGCACAGCATGATCTAGAAAAGAAAAAAGTGCTCCCAGCAAAGAGCAAATACTTCGAAATATCTAACTGGTTCTTAGGAAAAAAAATAAATTAAATAAAAGATACACATACACCTGCTGTCTGGTCCCACTTTTTTTTTTTTTATTTCCAACTCTTATTTCTGGTAGAAAACACTGAATGTTGCCAATTAATATTACATTAGTCCCTACAGGCTTACAACTTAAGCATTTGAATGAGAACATGGTTTTTAATGGTAATAATGCAGCACTTTTCAGCTCCTCTTCCTAGGAAGCCAATGGGTTCAGCAGGAAGCTGACCATCATTGACACATCCAATAAATATTTATAGTGCTTCTATGGACCAGCAACGTTTTGGGACTCTGGGAATATATTGTCAAGCAAAGCAAGCCCTCTGGCCAAATGTCTGTGCTCCCGTTGCTTATTGCACCTGATGGGAAGTATCTGTCAGCTCTGGCCTGTGTGGCCAGTCATGTCAAGATGGTCATGGCTTGGTGCTGTGGTTTTGTTCATCATCTATTTTTCATGGGTCACTTGCTCATCATTGTATCACAAATACCTCGAACAGAGTCTGATGGACAGTAAGTGTGCAGTGTGTATGTTGAGGACAGGAGGGATGCATGCTGGCCCTTTGTACAGACACCACCCAAGGAGGAAGCAGGCTCAAAGCATGGCGGAAAAGGTAGCAAAGGATTGAGGCCTGATGCTGGCGGGTTCTCTGTAATCCTCTCCATAGGGACATTTTGCTCATCAGCAGGTGGCCCTCTTGTGTTTTTGCCACCCAGCTCCTTGTCAACCACCAGAAGTCTTTTAAGGGAGCTGACAAATTCCACATGGACAGCCTCCAGGCATGACTGTGTGAGAGAAATCCCAATTGCAATGAAGGGACTGGAAGAATATTCTTGTGCTTAGAGTTCATTAAATATTCCTAGCTGTATTTTTCTGGATTTATTTCATCACATGTAACAAGGCTTACTGGAAACTGTGTAGATCATTTAGGACCTAAAACACTGTTTCACATAAAGGCCTACTTCCTTGGGAAAGGTCTGCACTGCTTCTGTCTAGAGTATTTTGTGGTTAGTTATTTTAAGCTGCAGAATGTACCTCTTAATAAAACAAGAATGTACCTGGGGCTTTTAGAAAGGCTGCCTTCATTTAGATAAAAGCACTTTGAAATGTAATAGGGGTTATACTACCACCCCCTCCCACTGTCAGACACAGGCCATCCATTCAAAGACACTGAGGAGGTGACTTGCTCCCCAGAGGTCCAGACACCTCTCACCACTTCCCTCTGTATCTGCAATCTTGTGCCATCAGGGTCACGATTAGGAGGGATATCCTCCGAAGCTTAGCTCTGTGGTTTTTTCTAAAGATCGTGCAGAGCGAATAAAAAGGACACTAACATCTAATATTCTATCCTCCTCAATTTATTCACCCCTAGGCCTTTATGGTCCCAACAATTAACTAACTTACCTTATTTTTTTCTGTGACAAGGGGCTTTCTTACTGAATATTTTATTTTCTTCCTGAACTTCAGCTTACAGTAAAATTCCAAGTTTACCTTTCCCAGTTGAACCTTAATATATAAAAGAAGCGTTTTATACTTACAAAAAGAAAAGATGTCCTCTCACAGGAAGTACTAGTGTTTTTTAGGCATTCAAAACATTTAATTTAAAACCTACGGCAACACCAAAATAGTACCCCTTTCTTCTTGATTGATATGAATTCTTCTTGATATGAATTTATCTTTTCATTAGACCAATGAATCAGAAGAGCAAGGTTTATTGAGAGGAAAAAGTATTAGCTTTATAGATCAAAAATATGATGCCTATTATACTGATAACAAAGAAAAGACACTGGATTAGTTGATAAAATCTAGGTGGTTATATGAGGAACTATATACATGTGAAAATTTCAGGATGGGTTCTTTAAATGCAGACAGTAGAATAAATGATCGAGGAGGAGTATCATTAAATAAGTAAATTAAAGAGATAAAATCTGAAAAAGCAAACAAGAATTAAGAGCATCTTGCAGAAGTCATAAAAAGAAATAGAAAACTATTATTTTCAAATGACAGAGTAGGATGTGTTATTGCAATTCTAAAAGACAGAAAGAATGTAAATTTGAGTACTAATTCTTATGATGTCATCTCACCATAAAATGTTCTAATACTCCTTCAAGTTATATAAGCTACCCTATAATAAAAAATATAATAAATTAATGAGGAATATACTATTTTCACATTTACTAGAGAGTGTCTGCGTCTGGGATTTAGCTCAGTTGGTAGAGCGCTGTGCTGCAGTCTCTGGGGTCCCGAGTTTGATTCCCAGCCCTGCAAAAATGGGAGAAGGACTTGGCTATCCACTCCCAAGGCAATCCCGAAACAGTCAGCCATTGAAAACCCTATGAGGGTCGCTATGAGTCGGATACCGACTCAACAGCACCTAACAACAACAATAACAAGAGAGTGTCCATCTATGCCCTATTTTTTGGTTTAGATTACATGAGTGGTCTCTGTTACTTCTGGTATTAAGAATGTATATACTTGACCACGACTCTAGTTACACAGATGAGGAATGAAACCACAAATTGAGCAATAAAGGCTTTAAAAAAATAATGCAATGTAGTGCTCTATACATCATTCAGTTATTTCAGAAAAACCACTAAATTCATTCTAGGAATTTAACTGAATCAGGTGATTCTTCAGTAACCAGAATAGCCTAATTTATCAAATTAAAACTTCTATTTAGATAAGCATGTAGAATTTTTTTCTGTCAATCACAGAGAAACTCTACTATACTGTAATTGATTACAACTTGTTTGGTCTCTTATACTTTCACTATGTAAGACAAGTTTATGAACACACAAGAAGTTTTGTTCTATGAATTTAACCATCGATTAAGGAATTCAAGTATGTAGCTCTTTGGAAATGAATTCACTTTTTAAATTATTTTTAAAACTTGGCACAAATCTTTGAAATTTTTGTATAGCATGATTTTAATTTTTATATAGAAATATATATTGCTTATTTGGACTTCCCTGTATCCCTGATGTTTGATTTTGTGATGACACATTATCAGTATATACTGAATTGGAAGAAAGATATAAAACATTTTCATTAGTTTTGATTCAATGGTTTTGACAAGACAAAAGGCATACAAATGTATTGCATACATGGGAACATCAGATGCAACAAAAGTGAATATACTTGTATGAAGTATACGTGATCAAACAGGATTGAAAGCTGCCATGTCAGGTAAAACATTTTTCACCCATGCAAATCAGTGTGAAACTATTTGCTAGTTAAAGAGATTCACAGTTCTTTCAATTTTAATGTATCAATAATTTAAATTTGGCAAAAAATTTTCTCACATTAGAACTGAAAGAATGAATCAAGGAAATTAAGATGATTTTAGTAAGTGTGACTTCATTAGTGGCTCCAACAAGATCATAACTTACTCATCATTGGCCTCCATGTGGTTGTTAGATGCCATCAAGTTGGGTTCAACTCATAGCAACACTCATAGTTACCTATAAGTGGCAAATCTGATTTAATGTATGAGTAAGAATTTAAATAATTAGCAAGTTCTAAGACTCAATCTGCTAAATTCCAAGAAATGAATGAAAATTGAATAAGAATATTAACTTGTAAGGATTTGAAGAAAGCTAATTCAAATCATTTTATAACAAAGCTTTTAAAGAGGATTGAGAAGCAAAGAGTTGGAGGCATAGGATGCTCTGTATAGGAGTACTATAAAATTTTTGTGTGTGTTGAATATTATACTCTATTTTATTTACTTCACATTATTCCAAATATCTATTTCCAATCTTACTTCCTCAATTACTGCTGATGAGTTAAATTAAGAATAGTGAGGTTATAAAATTCTTTCCCTTAATGATAATATGTACTGAAAGGAAGTGAAGTTGAAAGACAAAATGTATTTAAATGTGCTTAACATTTGTGTGTGTAATCTACTGAAAAATAAACTGAAATTTCACTTGTAATTGCAATCCTGCCTATAAAGCAAATGTGCATTTTGAAAGAGAGAATGCATTCTATTTAACGTGGGCCTCATTTGAGAATTCAAATATCTTAGTTTTACCAATTTCTAGTTTATTTCACTTCCCAAGTAAGCCAAAGAGAATAATATTTTAGTCTCTAAGATTGATTGTAAGTATATTTTTTCCTGCACAACTTAATACAAAATGTTTTCAGAAGGCTTTTAGATAACTTAAAAAACATTTAAGCAGTTATCATTTGCTAATTCTTTTTCTTTTCTTTGCACTCCAAATACATTTAGATTATTTTATCCAGTTGCAATAGGATCAACTACTTTCATTCCCAAAACAGTTCTCAAATACATTCCTTTCCCATTGTGTTTTACTTATTTTACAGGCCAATTAGCTTTTCTCTACATATTATTTGAAACTCAGCACTCAAGCAGACTTTCAGAAAGGGAGGACAATGAAAAGCTTTTGAACACATAGTTAGGAACAGGATTCTAACATATGGACAGTTCCTTAGCTTTAATTTTCTTTTTATTTTCACCAACAGTAAAATTTTCTGGAGAGTACAATCAAGATAGTGTATTAATAGAAATAACATTTAGAGAAGCTTGGTCATAAATGATAATAGTCATAATCAGGAACTCTTGTACCAAGGCATTCCACAGAGAGATAACAGCACAATAAATAGTTTCTCATTTGTCACACAACAAATAAAAAAAAAATTTCCAATAACAAAAATGTGGCTTTATAAATGTTCATATGCTAAAAATACAAGCAAAACTATGAGATCATGCACTGGAGACAAAAGCTAAAAGTGAATGGTTATAGCAAAAAAAAAAAAAAGCAAAAGATAGAAATGTTCTAGTCTTGTAAGAGGGGAAGGTTCAAATAGAACGGTTTAAAAATAAATCAATTAGGTGTACCACCCTAGGAGGGACACTGCCATAACTATCTTTGTCCATTGATACGTCTTGCTGGTGGAATCCATGCCATTATCCATTTAAAGGACAGATTACATTTCCTTGGATAGCACCTCATATGACAAGGATGGAATGGGATTATTTTCCTTAACTATAAGTAGACTCAATACTGGAGGCAAAATACTCTCAAGACCAGGTCAGTGAGATACTCTGCCATTGTAGGGGCCTAGGAGTCAGGAAACATCGACTTTAGTCCCGTTTGCCTCATTATCTGTGAAAAATTCATCTGACATAGGCATCTCATAAATATTCAAGATGTTTTCCAGGCCTAAAAAACAAATTTCACTTCATTACTCAACTATTAGAGCTAGCAGAGAGTAGTGAAAATAATAATAATACAATAGTTTAACATTTTTAATTATGCTTAGGTTCTTTTTTTTTTTTAAGTGTTGAAAAAGAAATTGGACCATTTAATGCAACTAAAAATTGTATAATGCACTAGCAGGGGTTGTTCATAAAGCATAATAATTCTACCCCAACGAAACTAATCTAAGCAGTACCTTTATACTTTGTGGTTGAATAGTATATCAGATTTCAACAGTGGCTATATTCTACATGATTAAGAAAGACATGTTTGTCATGGGAGTAAAAAAATAAAATTTGTTTGTTAAATTACACATAAATATAAGGTACAAATGTATTTTTAAAATACAGATTAAAATAATCACACTTGCATTGTGTACATACGAAAATACAGTATTTAATATTCAATATACACAGACACATTTATGATAAATGCAACTATTTGGCCACGCCAGTTCTTTCGGGGGTTCTCCTGTCCCCTGATTCCATATATGGAAACAAAAAAAGCGATCCGCTAAAATCTCCTAGCTCTGGCGGACGTCTTGCAGCAGTTTGTTAATCTCAGCCACCAGCTCACTGGCATCCATGAGTTCGTGCTTCCCATCACTGAGGTGGTTGAGGACATTGTCAAAATCGTCTTCTTCGTAATTTTCAGGGATCTCCTCCATGGCTGGCAGCCATTTGGAAGAAGGTTGCACACTGGAGTGAGTCCCCAGTGGGGGTCCGGAGCTGCTGGCGGGGTTCTGGAAGTGTGTGCTGGCTGCCCAGGCCGCCACCCCTTGCGGGTAACCCGCGGTTTTGGCGGGCGCGGGTCCCTTCCTGCGTTCCAGGGAGCTGGGCCGATCCCCCTCGCCGCACTCCGCATAGGTGTCCAGGGACGGGGGCAGGAGGCGCTGGAACACGCTGCTCATCTCCGAGAGCAGGGAGGAGGTGCTGGCCTCCCCGGTGTCCTCCTCACTCGGGGAGTCCTTCCCAAAGGTGGAAAAGCTCTTCTTCTTCTCAGCGGACTCTGCGGGCTGGCCGTCGTCCTCCAGGCTCTGATAGGAGTGTGGCTGCTGGGGCTGAGCTGGGAATTCCTCGCCGGGAATGAACATGTTGCTCCTGTAATCCGTAGATGGGGAGGGCAGCGGGGGCATCCAGCACTGGTCCGAGTGTCCCAGGACTCTGCACTCCTCCGTGCACAGCCTCATGGCTGCACCCAAGGCAAGCAATGAGGATTCATTATTACACTTCGCATGACTCAAGAGGATAGGGGAAAATCTAATTTTTCTTTTTAAAAATAGAATGAGGCAGGTTTAAACTATTGCCATAATGTCAACCTGTTATTAACACATTGAATGGACTACAATTACAGTTTTCATTTGGATCTTAGGTTTGTGGGCCTCCATAAAGCGTATCTGCTGGTATACTTTTTCCTGTTTACTGAGTAAGCAAAGGAAAGGTGTCGCTCATGTATTTCTCAACAATATTCTGGTACTCAGAAAATGAGACAATACATGAAAATGACTGGCAAAGATCTAAGGTTTGGGTGATGAAGTAATAGCTGAACATAAGGTCTAAAAATGGACTTTTAAGGTGAAACTTTTAAGAATACCACCAGATAATACTTCAGTAATACTTTTGTGTAACTTTCTTAGTATTGAGGTCTATTTGCCCTCTTTAGTTTTAATGGAGGAACTGAAAATATAATTAGCTATCAAGCAATTGTACTCATTAATCTATCTTAAAGGTTTTGTAAATTATTTATTGACTTATTACTTCAAAAAGCACCGAAAGGCATCTTTAATTACTGAATATCTCCCCTTACCCTGTTATGAAATTTTCTTTTACTTATTTTTATTTTAATTTACTTTATTCTATTTCAGTACCCAAGGGTAGAATACAGGGCCTTACATTTATTTTGCAAGTGCTCTACTGCTGGGCTGCACCCCAGCCCATTTTTTATTTTTATTTTTAAATTTGGGTCACAGTGTCACTAAGCTATGCAGATTGCCTCTGGCCTCAAACTCATGGTTCTCTTATGTCTTCCTTCTGAGTCACTGAGATTACTGGTATGCACTACCACACATGGCTTGCAGTCTTTTACAGGTTCAAAACACATTAATATTTAAATAGAAAGGTCATCGAAAATTCAAGAATATGAAAATCATATTGCTTAGTTCTTCCAGATGTTCTCATACCCTATTGGAAAATGAGTGGCCACAATCATAGATAATAGCTGAAATGAGAAAAGCTGAAAAGTAAAAAGGGAAAAAATAACCCTCTAAATTTGCAAATAAAATAACTACACTACATTAAAAAATAGAAAAATGAAGATATAAAATATTCTCCACCAATCATTCATTTGTTTCAGAGGTCACTACTTTGCATCAGTATCATTTCATTTTAGAGCAAAGAAAAGTGTTTTAGGGGAAAAAAATGAATTCTCTTAGATTTGAAAGAAAATTACATTGGTATTAGCCATACTATCCGTTCAGAGCTATTTTTATAAATTTATCTACTTAAGAAAGATTTCTTTTCCTTCCAAATTACTGCTAAAAGGCTGATCAAACCCACAGCTGTGCACATGGTAGGCAAGTGTTTGAGCTACAATCCCTAGACTAGAAAATTGAAGAATGCCAAATTCTTTGTCAAGGGAAGCAAGTGTGCTCACTGTTCTTTAAAGATGTAGGGGTCACTGCTCTTCATCTCTGGAACCTTCAAGATAATTCTTTCCTTAAACTCCCTCGGGACCTCAGTCTTAATGGAAAGGAGGAAACTTGAAGAACAAAAATGACAGCAAGTGTTGTGAATAACTAAAAAAGACTGGATTGCTATGAAGCCTAGAAATACAAAAGAAGTATAAGAAAATTCCAAGAAAAGTGTCACTAAGCACATCTGAGAATCAAGGCAGAGAAAGAGAAGATGAATATGGAAAGTCTGTGTGATTTTGCTATGAAGAAAGATTCAGTAGGGGAAATGAACATCTTAACTACACTGAGACACCATCTCACCCAAGTCAGAATGGCTACCATCAAGAAAACAAACAACAACAAATGCTGGCGAAAATGTGGGAGGAAGGAACTCTTATACACTGCTAGTGGGAATGCAGGTTGATGCAGCCACCATGGAAATCAGTATGGAGTTTCCTTAAAAATCTAAAGATAGAACTGCCATATAACCCAGCAATACCACTTCCTGGGTATATATCCGAAGGAATAGAAGTAAATATACCATAGAGATTCCTGCTCATCCATGTTTATTGCAGTGTTATTCACAATAGTCAAGATATGGAATCAAGATATGGACCTAGGTGTCCATTAATAGATGGGTGGATAAAGAAAATGTGGTATATATACACCATGGAGTTTTATTTGGCCATAAAGAAGAATAAAATTATGGCATTCACTGGAAAATAGATGGAAGTAGAAATCACCATTTTAAGTGAAGTAAACCAGACACAAGAAGATAAACATCTCATGTTTTCTCTCATATGTGGGTGTTAGACTTCAATATGTATTCATTATTAAAACATATAGATCACAAAAGCAGAAGGGACCTAACTAGGAAAAGATAATGGATTAAAGAAAGAAAGAGGGCCAAGAACAAAGGGTAATGAGGGTAAAGAAAGGAAATACCATGCCAAAATCAAGATGTATGTATACAGATGTATATGCTCAAAGAAAAAAAGACATGCAAGTAGAAGGGAGATGGTTGATGGGAAGGAGAAAATATGGGGGGAGTCATGACAGGATAAGGGGGGAAGTGAATGTGAGCAATGTACAATGATATACATGTATGGAAATGTCATAATGAGACCCATTAAGTTGTACATAAAAATCATCAAAAAATTAAAAATAATTTACAAAAAAAAGATTAAATAAACAAGGATGATTTAAGAATAAAATCAGAGTAAATATCCTGACTTGATGCATCATATCTACTTGGAAATTTTTCCAAACTATAAGTTTGCATCCTTCAATGTGGACAACAGCAAAAGGAGTTGAAAGTAACTGGAATTCTTTAAATAGCAGTGAGGTTTTCTCAGCAGTAAAATAACTATCATAGTTGTAATGATTTTTTCCCTCATGTCCCTGGGTCTCTGAAATTGGAAATGAGACCTGCATATATTGTCTTACTTACATCCTGTCAGAAGGAAGGAGAATCGGCCTGCTGACCCCTCTTCATTTGTTTCTCTGGTCTTAACTCTGTGGCTTTGGGCTTGGGAAGGCCTTCCTTGTTTTCTTGATTGCCTGATTAGCATTGTTTGGTTTTCACATTTAATCATGGGCATTGGTGAGGAAAATTACATAGGATTCTAAGAATCTTAAACATGAATGAATTTTCTAGAAACCTGAATATAATGAACTTGTAACCAACAATACAACGAAACAGCACAATCCGGGTGATTAACACCATCTGACAGTTTATGCTCAAATATAATTTTCATCATAAGAATTATTATTTTTAGACAGTGAATACTATTTACAACTCCATCACAATAATTATGTGGGGATTTAATTACAAAAAAATTAACTTAAAAAGGAAAAATAAACATTAGGAAAAAGGATGTAGGAAGAGTAATGGAGAGAAAGCCAGCAAAAATGAAAGAGAGAGGGAAGAGTACTAGTGCAGAAGAGAACACTTTCATTGATAGTCTCAGTTTTTTCCCAGGAGAGTCAACACTTGCAAATACTCTCAGTGTGTAAATAATTCAGTGATGCAAACGTTCTTTCCCACATCTAGGGATCAGGAGATGTTGGAAAGTGGGTAACCTCTCAGTCACTCTTTGAAAATTATGGTAGGTGATTGCCTTCTTTGCAGATGTGGGACATGGTGGAACCAGAAACTCTTCCATCCCACCACATGACTATGAATTTTGTCACTGTGTTGTACCTTACTAGTGGAGCAGGCAGCAGGACAGTGAGTAGAAAAAGAAAAACATTAGCCTAACTGCTCTCAAGCCATTAGTTACTGGGTGGCTAGTCAGTTAACTTTTATGGGTATGAATATGTGAAATGCTGGGGCAGAACCCTGCCCTCAAAATTACTATGATCTACTTCTGACTCAAACACAGCAAATGGCTAGTTAAAGTGACAGACAAGATGATGGCGAGGTTATGTTAAGGAAAGGAAAGCAACTGGAGGTAGAAACTGGTGTCTTTACAGAAAGAATGACAGGAAACAAACTCTGAGAGATGAATAGCATTTAAACACAAAAGATGAAGAAAAGCCAGCTTTCAGGAACAAAGGGTAGCATGAGCGAGGGATTGGTGTGTTAGGGAAGAGATGCCTTCATCTATTGCAAGATTCAGAAATGGCAATTGAGAGTTCATAAGCTAGGACTGGATTTCATTGGCCTTCAAACACCAAGATAAATAGTTTTCTTCAGTGTTACTGAGCAACAAGATTCTGCTATTGATTTTGAGCCAAAAAATGTAAATTGAAATTTTCTGAAAAGGAGCAGTTAGGCTGCATGAAGCAAAAATTGATAGTGGGAGGAGCCACTAGAGAGGGAATATCAGTTTGTAGGCTGATACAATAAACCATGCATGGAAGAAAGACCAGCACAGAGCTAGGACACCTACCATGAGAAGAGAGAGAACATAGAAATTAAAAAGAATGTTTGAAGCACTCACAGGTGACAGATGATGGAAAGTGGAATGAACTCAATCAAGAAAGAATATAACAAGAAACAGAATCAAAAGCCTTTGTAAATCATCCTAGTGTAGCAAAATGTACTGGGAAAATGGAGATGTTTCCTCTATGTGCTTATTGTTCCAGTTCAAAGTTGAGTAAGAAGAGTTGACCAACATGAGCCAACAGACAAAAATGCATGCTGATTTTACTGCTCAGAATGCAGTGTATTTGTGTGGGAATTAAAAGAATGAATGACCAGAAATGACCCTGTTGGCAAGCACAGTCTAATCTATATTTGTTCATAGACTAATGCAGAAAGACAGTTGGAATGAGACATTTAAGTCCTAAAAATATACACATTTCAAAAAATTGTGCTGATCTCTGTTAATAGCATTCAGATGTGGACTTACATTTCTCTCTATTTAGAGTATTTCCTGGGAATCTATGTTTACAAGCCACAAGTTTTTCATTCTGTATCTGCAGATGTTTCCAGAATGAAGAATAAACTAGAATATCGATCAGCTGTCATCAGAATGATGCTCAATTAAGAGAAAGCTATCTCTCTATAGATACTGAACGTGTACATTACAATCTCTGATGGTTGAACATGAATGTACTTCATGAACCGCTGGTGATTGACTTCTTGGTGCTCTGCATCTCCAGAATAGCTCAAACATCATAACCTATATGGAGGTGGGTGTCAAGTGAGGCAGAAATGTATCTGCATAACATAATCTGTTATCATTTAGAGTTATGCAAAATAGCTCTGCCACCACTTCCCTGAATTAGGTGTGATTGTGTCTATGTGTCATTTTTTAAAGGATTGTCTATGTGTTAGTAAAGATATAAATAATGATACAAAATTGAATCCTTAGTTTTGACAAGAAATAGAACATAAATAGGCCTTAAAGTCTTGTTTAAAGTCTAAACAAGGCACTGTGTTTTAGAGTTCATCTTTGCTTGTCTCTTGTTTCCCCAATGTCTTTATTCCTTAACATTTATAATTATTGTTATTGTTATTGTTACTGTTGTTTAATCATTTAGTTCAGGTGTGACTCGATGGCAACTAACAACAATTGTTTACTTCAAGTGGTGGATAACCCCTCTGCTATGAATATATGTGGAGGCTGTAACTTTGAAAATATAAGGAAGAGTAAAAGAGTAATCTTGATCTTTAAAAAAACAGAGGCTGAAGGTACATCTAAGTGATGGAACATGTGCTGAGGATACATGTGGCTCTGAGTTCAATCCTCACCACTAGAACTAAATAAATTATTAAGTAACTAAAAACTCATGGTCAGCTATTAGAATTGAGAATTTAAAAGGACTTTAGACATTCTGTAGTTCCACAAATTGCAATCTATCTGTTGTTGTTATTGCTGGGTGCCATGGAGTCATGTCCGATTCACAGCAACCCTCATAGAGTTTTCAATGGCTGGTTGTTTCAGGATTGCCTCAGAAGTGGACTGCCACGTCCTCTCCCATTTTTGTGGTGTTGGGAATTGAACTCGGGACCTCAAAGACTACAGAACAGCGTTCTACCAACTAAGCTAAATCCCAACCCAGCAATCTATCTAGGATAGTTATTCTCCATTTTGTTATGATAATAAATTTAAATTTCTATGAATAAACTTCATACAAATTTAACATAATATAGCACAATATTGAAATAAGGCTCATTGCATTTCTTTTCCATTTATGAAATGTCATTTGAGGGATGACATTAATTCAGGTTATATCCTATCAATATCAAAGAATCAGAAATTCAGCCAGCTCTTTCCCTTTATGACTAAGAATAATAAAACTGATTCTAGTTAAGCCAGGCATCTGAAGCCATAAACATTTATTGCATTCTCAGAAACTTAACTCTAAATTGATCTAGGGAGTTTATAAAAAAAAGACACCATAGATGATTATTCAAACACAGGCTCTCATGTACATTGTAGCCCTAATGCTACTATAAGTCCTTTCTATACATTCATCTGTCCAGAGATATATATCTGTTACTGTAATAGATTAATTAAATAAGCAACATTTGATAGTTACATGGAGGCTAGTAAACTTTTAGAATATAAGAGCAAATAAGTCACTCAATTTATTAGAAAAGGAAACACCTCTTACTTCACAAATTTGATAGATTAGTATTTAAGGACAGCCTGGTTCCAGTGTCACCTCCACCATGTAAAAACTTCCTAATTTGGAATGCGTTTTCTCACACTTATAATACTATGGTTACTATGATCAATACAACTAACTCCAGTGTCAGCGCTTTAAGAAAGGCAACACCAGTAAAGAACTCAACATAGGCACAACATACTCAGCCTGGGCCCAGAGTAAGCCTGGGGACATAGCTGGTAGCTCCTCCTACTGTTGGTGTGTCTATAGCCACCAGACTATTGTAACTTATGAGAGCTAGAATTTCTATGTATTGATTGTTCATGAATATCTGTAACTCCCTCATGGTCATTTTCTATATTCTCTTATTTAGCTGTCTTTGGCAAATAGATGTTAGACAGAATTAAGATGGGTGATAGAATGTTGTTCTGCCTGTTTTTCATTTTTCAGATGGCAGTCATTTGATCAACATTCAATGGATTTAGGATGATAGGTAGCCAAAGGAACATTTTGGTGGCCCTAAGGGTTGATTTAATATGTTGTTGTTGTTGTTGTTAGATGCCATTGAGTCGGTATCCAACTCATAGTGACCCTCATAGGGTTTTCAATGGCTGATTGTTTTGGAATTGCCTTGGGAGTGGATTGCCACGTCCTGCTCCCATTTTTGCGGTGCTGGGAATTGAACTCAGGACCTCAGAGACTGCAGCACAGCGCTCTACCAACAAAGCTAAATCCCAGCCCCTGATTTAATATGGCAGTCCCTAAGTAGTAACAGGGTTGCTACAGTGATGCAGTGGGTATATACTAGGATGTTTCAGAGAGTTTCAGTTGCACAATTAGGAGTGGACACCAAAGAAAATGGGGCCCAAGTGTAATAAAAAATCTTCTCTCTAGCCATCTGGTTATAAGTACCCTCTTGGATCCCTATTCCTTTCCATTACAGTGCAGACACAAAATGAAAGGTGGCAAAAAAATATTCTATGCTTAGCCCCTACAAAGATGCATTCTTTCTCTTATTTTTAGTGCTTAAAGTGTACCCTTTCTAGTGTATTTCAGTGTCTGATTTTGAGAGTTGGTTCCCATCACAGGAAATGCATCCTCCAAATTACAGTCCAGTTCACCACTATGCACCAAAACAGGCTGTCTCAATAAAAGCCACCACCCAGTAATTTTATAAAGAGTTGCTCAAGAATGTCCTATGGCATTACTGGATGGGGTAGAAGGAGAAGGGCAGTGGTTTAGTGTTTTATTCCCCCTTCCTTCTGGTCCAATTAAGCTCTAAGAGCTTACTCCTTCTCTACCAACTGGGTACTATGAATTTTAAGAAGGTAATTTTAAAGCATTTCAGTTTGTGTTCCCTGCTAATAGTGTTCAGATTTACAGGTATGTTAGGGCAAATGGCAAATAAAAAAGAAATAAAAGCATGAGAGAAATTATTCATTTTGCTGATACTACAGTGGACCTGAAAACAAAGCTTTATCTGTCATTTCCCCCTTACCTGCTGGAATTCTTCCATCTGTAAGAAACAGGTCACTGAATCCTTCACCCAGCAACCTGTCTATTGGAGAATCTCGCCCCAAATCATAATCACTGTCCCCTGCTTCACTGTCACCACGGCCACTGTCTTTCAAGCTAAATTTGTCCATGTCTTGAAGGGCATATCTAGAAAGACAAATCAGGGGAAACATGGCTTTTTACTCTGCAGCAGGTATGTTATTTGAGACTGAATAGGTAACACAAGGATAATTCATACCTATAGCTCCGGGAATATTTGTTTCCTCGAAAACTTGGCCTTGGCTGATATTGCCCCTGGTGAAGCATTGAAAGAAGCTGGGAGACCTGCTGGAAGCCAAATAGACAGAACTGATTCCTGGAAACAAACCCTCAAGCACTCACATGCTTTAGGCAAGAAAAACCATAAACTTGTTATTTCATACTAAGTAATCAAACATGGTATCTCCATTTTAAAGATTTGCACATGCTGGACTTTGGCAGAGTGTTCAGCCATTCTCCAAATACAGCTGAAACATAATCCAAGGATTGTTTTCATATTGAAAGAAGATTCCCTTTTAAATAACTCATCGATTTCTCTTAAAATACAGATAAAATATTGGTCAGTTATAAAAATACATAGTGCCAAAAATACATACTGCAAAGTAGATTGTAACACATCTACTTAAAATAATGTCAGAAAATGTTCCAAAGTTCAACAAATAAACCATTCACTGAGATGTGATTCTGGAGGCCTCAGTTGTAATTTTTCAGAAGAGACTAGAGCAAAGAGAATAAATTAAGTCTCTTTACCTTTTGACTTCCCAGCATCTTGATCTGGGAGGTGAAGGGACTCTAATTAGATAGCCTCTTGTGAGCTTCACATTTATTTTTAGTATCATACCTATTACATGCAAGTCCATCACTTAAGAAAAATTGGAAAGAATATACTAAGTTGTGTATACTTGCTACATTTACACATTGTGACTTGAATCCTGTTTCATTTTCATAATGTTAACTTATTAATGGGAACATTTAAGAACTAATACATGGGCAACCTCTGAGCATACACAGCTTTAATTATCAGTGAATTGATGCAGTTTATGATCTTACCTCAACAGCAGGGGTGGCATGGGTGAGCTCTAATGAGAAATTCTCCGGCACGTGGTTTGATGAGATTGTCACCAAACTGTTGAGTGACTGGTGACTGTTGTGGCTCTGGCGGCTGCCCATTTGCCCTCTTTCTAAGGTAGGGGATGAAGATGGAGAGGATCTGTGATGAGATCGGATGGGCAGAGTGCCATTTATGGTAGGCACCAATGTGATGTCCCCTTTGTGAATCTGCCTGGATGGCCTTTTTGGGTGGTGCTGGTAAGTTGATTCTGCTACCCTGCAGTTGTAGGATCTAGTGTCTTTCTTTTCTCGGTTACACCTAGTTGCAAAGAGCACCATAATAACCAATAAAACTGCACAAATGGCTCCTAAGGAAATAATTATAATCATGGAGACATCCAAGGATGCCTGGCTGACAGAGGTCATTGCTGTACTTGTCACCGACTCTACATATTCAAAGATCATGCACTTCAGAAGAACTTTGGTATGCAGCTGAGGATTGCCTTTGTCCTGGATGATAACCAAGAGCTCCCATTCTGTGTAGGGAACAGATTCCATGCTCACATTGGTATGGATGTCACATGACCGTGGATCCATTAGGAAGATATTCTCCTCATTACCTGCTACTATGGAGCAGCTGAGCTCAGCATTTACACCAGAGTCTCGGTCAATCGCCCTGATTCTTGTGACATGAAAGCCACTTTCAGCCCCCTTGGGAATGGAGATTTCTGCTGTATTATTGTGCAGTGTCGGCCCTATAACCACAGGGACGTTGTCATTTTCATCAATGATGGTAAGCACAACTGTGGTATTGCTCACAAGTTGTCTGGGGCTCCCTCCATCTCTTGCTTCGACCACAAATGTGATTTGGCTCACTTCCTCGTGATCAAAGATTCTGAGGGCATAGATGGCTCCATTGGATGGGTCAATGGTAACATACGTTGTTATGGAACTTCCCAGGATAAAACTCTCCAAAATGGTGTATGTCACTTGCCCATTTTCACCAAGATCAGGATCTGTGGCTGTAACGGTGGTGATGTATGCCCCCGGTGAGTTATTCTCTGAGATTACAAATTCATATCGGCTTCTCTGGAATCGGGGTGGATTGTCATTGATATCATTGATTTGAACGGTAAAATGTTTTGCTGAGGAGAGACTGGGTGTCCCCTTGTCCTCAGCGATTACAGTCAAACTATACTCAGATCTCTTTTCTCTATCCAGTGTGGCATTGGTCAAGATTAGATAATTGTTTTCGTAGGTGTTCTGAAGTTTAAAATGACCGTGTCCATGAAGCTTACAAACAATTTCTCCATTCAGCCCAGAATCCTTGTCTTGAACCCTGACCAAAGCAACAAATGTCTCAATAGGATCCCCCTCAAAAATGTAGGATACTTCTTCTTTTCCAGGGGACATGAGGTTTAGAGTAATTTCGGGTTTATTGTCATTTACATCCACAACATTAATTATAATTTTGCAATGAGCTGGGATTGAATTGGGACCCAAATCTTGAGCTTGAACGTCAATCTCATAAGACTTGGTGATCTCATAGTCCACTTGCTTGAAAAGAGTCAAATGTCCTTTTTCCGAATCAATTTTAAAAGTCTCTATAATTTTGGGAGACACGTGACTGCTGAAGGAATACACAATTTTCCCATTAGCGCCCTCATCTGGATCAGTGGCATTGAGATCCAGGAGCAAAGTGCCAACGGGGGAGTTTTCTAAGAGTTGAATTACATAAGACTCCTGCTCAAAGGCAGGGCTGTTGTCGTTGGAGTCTGAAATGCTTATTTTCAGAATGGACGAACCAGACCTCTGAGGCACTCCCATGTCTGAGGCAGTAAGCTGAAGCTCATAGCTGGACCTCAGCTCCCGGTCCAACTCTCTGACCACGATGAGCTCTGCATACTTGGCCCCATCCGTCCTGGTCCGAACCTCGATATTGAAGAAATCATTGGCAGAGAGGGAGTAAGTGTGGAGGGCGTTTTCCCCAACATCTGGATCAAACGCGCTGTCCAGGGGGATCCGAGTCCCCACGGCTGCACTCTCGGATATCTCAATCGGGATGAGAGATCTGGAAAACTGGGGCGAATTGTCATTAATATCCAGCACTTCAACTTCAATGTGAAAAAGCTGCAGATGCTCCGTGGGCAGAGTGACCACATCGAACTCTATGGAACAGTTCAAGTCTTTCTGGCATAGTTGCTCCCGGTCGATTGTAGCCCCGATGCTGATTTCCCCGTTATTCTCATTTACTACGAGGAGAGGAGAATTCCCCCTTTGCATGACTCGAAAACGAACAGCAGAAGGATTCGGTAGCTTCAATAACACATCGGCCACATCCTCTGATAGTCGTGCAATTACTGATCCAACCCTCTGCTCCTCATAAATCCTATATTTCAAATTCTTGCCCAGCACATCGCGGTTGAACGATACCACCAGGAGTGCAAAAACAAATCTAAAGTGCATTTTAGGATTCATTTGGCGCATCGGTCCGTTCAAGAGATTACCCTCACCGAGCGAGTTAAGACAGCCAAGCAATCCCCTCAACTTCCTTTGGCAACTTACAGCTAAGCGACATGGGTACTTGGAACTTGATAGCGTCTCTTAATCACACAGCACAGCAATTAATAGCTCCCAAACTTTTGTTTTAATACACACCGTGTCACGGCTCCCAGGTACCCGCATGGAGTCCGATCGGCGCATTGGCGGGGTCTTTGGTCCTCTCTCCCGGGAGAAGACTGTCACCGCGGCGCGGTTCCCTTGCTGGGGTAGGGATCCATCTGTGGCAGGACGCGGGCGGGTCTGCAGCGCCTCTTTCCCGGGCGATTCTTTCTCCCTTTCTCGGCTCGGCTGCAGACTAAACACCCGTGATTGCTGACTCCAGCCTGAAATCCGCACAACTTCACTTCAACTCAGACAAAGCTCTTGCCCGGCGTGTGTTGAATCGCTTCCAGCCAATCAGCGCGCTGCCGAATCAAAAGCTGATGGAGTCACCAAGGCAGGGGCGGGGGGCGCTAGGGGCCGGAGGGAGCCGGAAGGAGACCGCGGAGGAGGCCGGGCCGGGGGCGCGGGAGCCGGGGAAGGGGAGGAGGGCTGAGGGGCGCTGCGGAGGAGGTAGGAGCCCGCCCTTCACAGCGCCTCCCTCTTTCCCTCCTTCCTCCTCTTTCCATGGGCTGCATTCACTTTCTCTGAGCGTGCCACGACACAGGGGAGACAAATTACAGAAGAAAACTTTAAATCAACTTTGGTCGCCTTTATTTACATGGCGCTTTAAATTGTTCTTGTTTTCTTAATTGCCCTTTCTTCTGCCACAAACATGTAATCATCTTGCTTTTCATAGTCCTTAAGTGCTGTTTTAACTTCAAATACCTCTAAGTGCATTTGATTGGTGGAGGAATTTAATAAAATTTGAAAACTTGCTTCTAATTAGGCTTCTCAGACTGCCTGCTTCCCCGCCCTCTCAGTAAATACTGGGGCCTTTCTCCTAGGATCGCAAGCAGATTTTCTCTTGTGGAGCACAGAACAAGAAAAGAGGTTTCATTTTCTGTTTTCTTTCATCTTTACTCTTTGAAGATAAGAAAAGGTCTGTTTTGCACTCTTGATTTCTCTTAATTAGCAAGATTTAAAAGAACACCTCAGAATTTGGAAGTAATTAACAATATAATTCTACCTTATAGCTCTCCTTTCCTGGAGTTTGGGCAAATTGGCTTGTGATGTTTCTTTGTCCTGTACTTCAAAAAAATCCTATTTACCTTACGTAAAAGATATTTCAAGCTTTGGCATGCCAATGCCTACCCAAAGATGCTATCTATTCATGGAGAGTCTTCACAATGAATATTGAGGGGACATGAACTCAATAGTTTACAAGTCACATTTGTATATTATATGCATTATTTATGAAAGCACTTTTGAGATACATATTTTAAAAACCCCAAGCTTGTTTACACTGACAAATAAAACACCTGAGCTGAAAATTGCATTTCGTGTGCATCACAATGCTAGAAATATCATGGGAGGTTTGTGCTCTATCCAGGTCACAGAAACTGATATGGTATTCTTATTTGAAAATATGATTATGTATGATGGTCTTTCTGCTCTGCGATTCCTTTTAAGTTTATCATCGTGGCTCCATTCTCGCTTCTATTTTCCCTACCTTTTGCATTATTCCTCAGCTGTCTTCATCCACTTGCATATTTCCTGTTCCACATAATCTCACTGCCCCTTTTTCCCATTTATATTCTTCCACTCTTTATTTTGCCCCCCAGAATCATATATTTTAAAAAAAGTAATTTTCTGATATTTCCACTTTGCTTCCTCTCAGCAGAGCTCAGCTAAAGTCACTAAGGTTCTTTCCAAAAAGAAAGCAGAGGAGTCTCAGCGTGAACTCTCCTCCTTTTTAAGCATTCAAAAGCATTTTATAAGCCATTGTCTTCTTCCCCCTCCTGAAACCAGTGCTGTGTGGCAAATCGTGTAGAATAGAAATGCCTATAATGAATGTATTTAGTACTGGGTCACGCTGATGAACATTCTGCCCCCATGAATAATACTGTTTTACAAGTTTGTAGCCCTTTCAAATTGCTGATCTCCAAACCCTATAGACAAACTAGGAAAACTACCACAAGCAATTGGGACTTTAGAAACCCATAGCCATCTGGCCTAGAACTCTAACAATCTGAGCCAAATAATTATATCAATTCAGGCTTTAGTGAAACCCTTTGCAAACTCCAAAAGAGCAAAGAAAGAAATGAGGGACTATTCAAAGTTGGGGTGAGATTTCAAAGGTAATCTAATTCCATTAGTTCTAGGAGGATTTTCTTTGTGATTTTGGTAAGTCTGCCCCCAAAACACTCCAATAACATTGGATTTGATTACCTTAATGTCCAGGATAAATTTTTCCATCCATGCTGAAGAAGTAAATACATCTTTAAAATACTTCTCTTATTTCCAACAGTATACTTGAACATAATTATTGCAAAACAGACCTTCAGCGTAAATTACTGTTTTAAGTAAGTTATGAATGAAGATATGGTCATTAAAAAATGTGTTTCTGTATGTCTTTAAAGAAGATGGAATCATTTCATGAAGAATGGCTTTTGTCACATGAGATATTATCTTCACCATATTTAGCTGGCTAATCTCTCCCTGAGAAGTTGTATGTATCTACTTGAATGTGTTGTCCTTTTGACTTATCCTTATATACTACTTTGTTCTTCACATGTTTTCTTTTCTCCCTCCTTCCTTCCTTCCTTCCTTTTTTTCCATTCTTCTTTTTTTTTTTTTTTGGTGATGATGATAATGGAGTCTAGGATCTTGTGCATTCTGAGGAAGTAATCTACCACTGAGACACAGCAACACTGCCAGTCCTTGTGTACCTGTACTTCAAAATGCACAAAATCAAAAATAAGTCTTTTTGATATATTTGATTAATTCCAGCACTGTGAAATTTTCTCAATTGATGTGTCTTAAAAGAAAATTCAAAAAGATAGAAAGAAAGAATAAAACTATTTTCCAAATTATTACTAGGTGAAAAAACTAATAAACATTTTTAGTGTGTATCCAATGATGTCCTAATTGAACTTATCTCTGGACTTTTACAAAGTCATGAACAGATGGTAGACCTTCTAAAACAACTTTTCAAATAGCCAGTGAGGGAGAGCCCACTGAATATTCCTAAAAGTCTATCCCCTTTTTATATGGCAGCCTTGGTTGGCAAGGAGAATAAGTGGCCCCCTCTTGAAGACTGTGGCATTGTGAGTCACTTAAGGCATGAGAACAAAGTGCTCCTGAGCTCCTGAAGAGGAGTCCTGAGTACCACCACACAGGAGTGCATGCTTTATTCACAATCCTCCTTTTACCACATCAGCCTAGTTTGGCTGCAAATTCCTAAATGTAAAGAAAGTACAGCACTTGGCATGTTCAATACATCCTATCCCCTCTAATAACATGTTCTTTATACAATATATTTTTATTACTTCTGTGTTAAGGAAAATTTGGCTTTCTATTCCTAAATCTTTAATGTTTTCCTTCTTACTGAAGAGGAAGGGAAATCTAGAGCTCAACTATAAAACGCAAATGCCCCTACATTACATGAAGAATAATGTCTCTTTTGGTACTAGAATTAAAAATTAAAGTCACTAACACTGCTGAAAAGCAGATGTAAATTTTCCTTTAACATATTTTGGCTATTAATTTCTATTTTACTAGAGCATATAAAATGAAGAAAACTGGTTAGAGCAATAAATATTCATTTCCATCTCATTATATCATACTTTCCCTCATATATATATATATATATATATATGACAGAGTCTATATATATGTATGACAGAGCAATACACACACACACACACACACACACACACACACACACACACACACAGGTATACATATATAGTCCTTATTGTTAGGTGCCATCAAGTTGTGTCTAACTCATAGTGACTCTTATAGGATTTTCAATGGCTGATTGTTTTGGTACTTCCTCAGGAGTGGATTGCCAAATCTGGGAATTGAACACAAGACCTCAGAGAGTACAGAGCTGCACTCTAACAACTGAAATCCCAGATATATGTGTGTGTGTGTGTGTGTGTGTGTATATAGATATATATAGATATATATATGTATGTATGTATATATGTATACGTATATATGTATATGTATATATGTATGTATGCATATATATGCAAACACACACATATATGTGTGTATGTGTGTATATATACATATATATATAGGTACACACACAGAGAGACAGAGAGACAGAGAGACGGAGACAGAGAGTGAGGTTATTGTTAAGTGCTGTCGAGTTAGATCCAACTCATAGTGACCCTCATAGTGTTTTCAATGTCTGATTATTTCAGTATTGCTTCTGTAGTGGATTTTCATGTCCTTCTCCCATTTGTGCAACACTAAGGATCAAACCTGGGTCCTTGGAGAGTGCAGAGCAACACTCTACCAACTGAGCTAAACCCCAGCTCAGTTATATAAACCCCAGGCTGATTATATATCGAATATATATATATATATATATATATATATATATATATGGATCTTACAATCCTCTTGGAAATTGGTAGAGCATTGCATTTCAATCTTTCCTCATTGCATTTGATGTGAAATGCTTTGTAGGAGGAATACATGGTCCTGCTTGACACCATATGGCCACAATAAGCCTAAATAATTACTCTGCTAGTATCCTGGGAAATTAAAAAAGGGAAAAGGCTTTGCCAGACAAAGGTTAGTAAAGTTAAGGAATCCTAGTACTCTGGAATTGATTAAAATAAAGAGGTTGCTTTTTATATGAGCCCAACAAATATATGATTTCAGGAACCACCAACTGATAACTGTGCGATCCTGTGACAAATTATTTAACTTCTCCACATCCATATAATACTTTGTGAGGTGGGAATAATAATAATTGGCTATAAAGAATTTTTGCAATAATTTAAATGGTTGGGGTTTTTCACAATCTGGGCCAGAGAAGCCATACAATGCAGGTTATTTTACTTTTCTTAGATTTTGTACATCTATTTTCTAGAATCCTTGTTCCTTTTCAGACCTTTGTTTAGATGCTTGCATAATTTTATTCTGGCGAGCTGAAGCTCTCTCTATTTTGATTTATGAAGGTCACCTGTGAAACCTAATCAACACAACTAATAGTACTGAACTATGGTGATTGTGAAAAATTGCAGGTTCACTGAAGAAAATTCCAAAGGATGGACCAAGAATACTCCAGATCCTAAGCCATAGAAACACATGTCACAATATAATTAGGAGAAATCTGCCAGATGCTTATTTATCTTTTATATTTGGTCAGATGCACACCTAGTATTTGCTTGTTCTCAAATCATTTAAGTCAAATAGTTTTATTTATTAAGTGTTATGTCACACCGTAGCAAGAACACAAAAGGATAAATTTTATATGATACTTGGACAATGACAAGGAAAGGCAAGTTTTGTCAAATAAAAATTTCATGTAAAATCACTATTAGGCCTTTCATAAATCATATGATATCTGTTGTTCTCCCCTTAGTCCATTTACTAATCTAGTCAAGAATATTATAATGAAAAATCATGGAACAATGTCAGTTCTTCTATTAGAACAAATATTTCCACATAAGAGCAAAGGGTGAGAAAAGAGAATGTATCCCAACCTATCCTGAGACCGGTAAAGTGGAAATGGACTTCAGCAGACTCTAATCAAATGAAATGGGCTAAGCACTCAGAGAACAGCCACACACCTGGAGACATAGCTGTGCAGGTTTCAGGAGCCAGCATGGGCCAAGGGCCAGAGAGAGTTGGAGTCCATGAAATACAGTGACAGGTGCTAGGTCAATTTCGTCTGAATGGGCAATCAGGATTTGAGATGTCTTGCCAAAGGTAGAATGCCAAATTCCAGCAGATGACTTAGGGTCTGGCAAAAGGCAGTCTTCTGAATCCAAATGAGAACCATCTAGGTGAGCTGCTGCTCATTTTATGAGTTCAAGTCGTTTGGAAGAGATCCACACAAACACCTAAAGAACTAGGGTTTTGAAAATTGGCACATTCTAGGAGTCTACTCAAAATTAGAGACCAGATCACAAAGCCAAACTGGAACCAGCAAGGATGGTTTTACCATTAATTATTCAAACAATTATAGAATCCCTTAAATTCCTGCTTATCAAGGCAGTATCCCAATGCAAGAATCTAAGCCTATGAAGTGTTCCTATAGTGGCAGCTGGGAAGATTTGAGAGATAAGTAAGTCTTTAAGTCAATCCAGCCTCAGTTCTTAGTTTAAAGTACTGCTGGTCAATGGATATCTATAGAGCAGCAGCATCGGCATCATCTGGAAGCTTGTTGGAGATGCAGAGTTTCAGACAGCACCTCAGACCTACTTAAATGCATTGTGAAATTTAATAAGATCCTCGGGTGATTCTCATGTGCATTAGTTTGAGGTACATTGCTATGAAGAGGAATCTATAGACCGAAGTGCTGGAAATTGTAAAATGATGGTACTTTAGTTCTATGTGCTGTAAGATTATGCTCCTCCTGGGAGTCAAGGGACAATTGGCATATGGAGAAGATTACCACAAAAAGAACTAGGGATTAGACATCATTAATTCAAGAATATCAGTAGAAGTGATATAGGAAAACTTCTTTAGTTAAATTCATAGAAAGAGAAAGGAAATTAAGTTTCCTTCTCGTCTGTTGTGCATAGGGTCAGCACCTAACAACAATAACAACAACATTTTTCTGGTTATCCAGTTAAACAGTACAATTGTCATTAGTGAGGGAAACACTTTTCTGAAAAAAGAGATCTTATTTTAGTTAGCCTACAGCTGTGGCATCTGTTTCAGTCAGATCTTGGAGGCTGAGCAGAGTCAGACCTGGTTAGTACTTGGATTGGAGACCACCTGGGAACACCAGGTGCTGTAGGCTTGGGAGAAGGACCCAGCAACCTATTCCCCAAAACAATCAGCCATTGAAAACCCTATGGATAGCAGAGAAGCACTACTAATAGTGTTTTGCCTGTTGTACATGGAGTCACTATGAGTCAGACACTGACCCCATGGCACTTAACAACATTGTTGTTGTAGTTAGGTACCATGGAGTTGGTATCCAACTCATAGTGACCCTACATACAACACGCAAAACACTGTTGTAAGTGCTTCTCTGGTGTCATAGGGCTTCAATGACTCATTGTTTTTTGGGAGTTGGTTGCTGGGTCCTTCTCCCAAGCCTACAGCACCTGGTGTTCCCATGTGGTCTCCCATCCAAGTACTAACCAGGCCTGGCCCTGATTAGCTTCCATGATCTGACAGGATAGGATGCCACAGGGCTATGGCTGCAGGCTGAACAACATTAACTCTATTTAAACAACTATTTCTGAAGGCAAAATATTTCCAATGTCATTACATATGTGTATATTTGTACACATGTGTATGTTTAAGACTATCTGTGTATTTTGCATCTATTGTCCATATTTGTTATAGCCTTTGTTTTTCATTCAAATGTTCCTCAATTCATCATTTCTTCATTATGTGGGAAAGCAAATCTTATGTACCATTCATTTATCCTTAACTACTTCCAGCTCAGGATTTAGAGAACAAGTTGAAGTGTGACAAACTTTATTGCCAAGTCTTGACTCTTGTGAACATGTTAAAACACATTTCATGTGCAATATTTCCAAATCCTAATAAATATATAGTTCATTCAATAATTTTTCCAACTAGGAGTTTCCAACTAATCATCATAGGCTGCTGACTATTCTGGAGATAAAACTTTTAAAATTGTAACAGAGGACTAATATGGGTAAGAAATATGAATTTTGATTAAAATATTTAAAATCAAGTCAATGATTTTTGTTGTTGTTGTTAGGTGCCGTCGAGTCGGTATCCGACTCATAGCGACCCTCATAGGGTTTTCAATGGCTGAGTGCTTCGGGATTGCCTTGGGAGTGGATTGCCAGGCCCTTCTCCCATTTTTGCAGTACTGGGAATTGAACTCCGGGCCTCAGAGACTGCAGCGCAGCACTCTACCCATTGAGCTAAATCCCAGCCCCAATGATTTTTAGGATGTATTAAATTAGATTAAAGCATATGAAAAGAGGTTTTAACATAGCATATTAAGCTTAAGTAAATGATAACTCAATGTTAACATCAGTAATATATGGAAATTTACTGTTGGTAAACACACCCACATTATTGGCAATTTTAGGGGTCAATGTCTTATTTTCTTAGAATTTGTAAGAAATTACCCCACTTGGTGGTTATCAGCAATGGTTATAATCATTTCTAATGGGGAAAAGTCTAGAATATTTGTAATGAAGTGAAGTGCAGAATTATCAAAGTGGAGCATCATTAAGTTATGAGATACTTAAGTTTTCAAGAAAAAGTTTAAGATTTTTTTGAGGCAGCTTTCATTAAGCATAATTAAGATTTCATAAAATAAAGGGAATAGATGATTAATAGATTAAGATATCTAGCTATAAAACTGATTTCTGCAAATGCATACGTTTATCATTCCTTTACCAACCTACAAAGGAAATAAGCAGCCTGCACATATAAATATCTGAATGCTTATGAATTAAAGTAATGAACCATGCAGGGATGTTTTGATCAACAATGGACTACATAGATGGAGAAACTCCCATAAAATTTTATCTCCTAGTTACATCATAGCCACATTAGTCTGTGTAAGTACATTCTATGAGTTCCACAGAATGACAAAATTGATGATGAATATCTCAGGGTATATTCCCTTTGTTCAGAATCACGAAATTGCATATGTAAGATATTTCACAAGGTAGAGAACTGAGGAGAATTGCTAGAGCTTCATTGAAAATAATAACTGTTTCCTGTCAGATAAACAGCATGCTGCCATTTATAAGAACATGGTACCTCTTTCATTATCATTGAGTATTCAGTTTGAATATGATTAAGTTGTTTTAATTATAAGTTATCAACTATAGCTTATATTATTTATCAACAGGAATTTAATCTCCAAAGCATATTCTCAGTTAAGCTCTAAGCATCTTAGAAAATACCTGCCTAAACAGTGGTAAACTATTTTAGAAAATGTATATTCTAAAATGTAATTAAAATAGTAAACTTAACAGTATATATTTAGATTGTATTACATATAAAAAAGCTCATCCAAAATAGTAACATCTCACCTACTCCTTCAATGTAAGTATCTTGGAACATAATAAAAATAAAGGTAATAATTATGAACAACATTACATACCAGTGATTTCATATATATTTCCTCACTTAATCCTTATAATTTTAATGAAGAGATATTTACAATTATTAAAACATGTAGGATATAAGTAGTAGAGCATAGACATAGGAATCAAGAATGAGTTTATTATTTCAAAACACAAGATACAGAAGTTTGTATATTTCCAAAGCTGAATAATCAAGCAGCTCGATAATGCTATCATCAACCAGGTTCTTCCAATCTTTCTACTGTTTGATTTCAATATACTTCATTATCCACTTTGTATGTGTTCATTCATGAGCTTAGGACAGCTTTTATAGTTGTAGGAAATAGCTCTTTACTCAGATAAATAGTTACAAAAGAGATAGTATCTCCTAATACATCTTTTTTCATGGAGAACTATAAAGTGTCTTCTAGAAGTTTCCAACTGATATCCTTTTATATATCCTTTGTCAGAATTGTGTTACATGCTCATTCTTTAACCAATCTGTAGTAAAGATAATGGATTACCATCACTGGCCTAGAGCAAAAATGTTTTAGCCCTACAGTAACGGAATAGCACCTTCCGTTCCTATGGGACAAAGTGCTGAAAAATTGAGGTTCAATTTACAAGGTCAAGTGGAGAGTGAATCTTGAATAGTGAACAACTCATGTCTGCCATATAAATCCTAAAACTATTATATGTATAAGAGAACCAAAATTCACAGAGTTTAAGTACTGTATATTCTCCAATAACAGTCCTTCAATAATTTTACAAGACTAAAAAATCAGATGTAGATTAGAATAGCATGCAGATTAGTTCATGGTGGAGAGCTTGTTTGGGAAGAAAATTGTAGAAAATTCATACATGTTGTAAAAACAAGACAATACAATAATTTATTATTATTTTATTAATACCATGATTATAATTTACTACTATTCACACTTGTCATCATTGCTCATAACTGAAACATTGTCAGTGTTCTCCATCACATCACTATCATACTTATTCAGTCAAGGACTGATAGAAGGGAAGGAGAGAACTAGTACTGCAAACTAACTTTTTTCCATTTAAGGAAACTACAAAATCTGAGTATAGATTGGATTCACATGCAGATTAGAGTCAAGAATATACAATACATTTTCGGGCTGCTAAAAGGGAGTAGATATTGAATTTATACATCTATGTCTGCCTCCCAAATCTACTTCTATATGGTAATGACTTCTTATCTCTTACATAGTGAATGAAAATGGCTGCCATATTTATTACCACATATTATCAACTGTTGAAACGGTGCAGATTAGATTCGAGAAGATACAATATTTTTGTCTTTTTCCAAAGCTGTAAAGTTAATAGGGAAGGAATACATGTTAAAATGAATTGACCTGTGGAAAAATATTCCAACCTATAGAACAAAATCACCAAAAAAATATCATCACCACTCTGAATTTTGGATGGTACCTTAAAAAGATCAATGCTACAGGATTAATTGAAGGAATTCCTAAGCAGAGGTGAAGGAAAACCATGAAAAGATAGAAGACATGATTTACTGGCTTTAAGTACTTCAGCCTCCTTAGGTTTGATGTCTTCACAAACATGCAATATTTCCCTGAGACTATGCTCATCTAGAAAGAATCACAATTTATTCATCTGTATATTAGAAGGTAGAAATGGAAGGTTAGTGGAAAACTAAGAAAAGCAGAAAAATTGATTTTTATTTATGATATAATCAGAAAACATTCCAAGCTTTGAGCAAAGCCATCAGAGGTCTGACATGAGGGAGTAGCATAATGCAGAACAAGTGGTATTGACTGGGGTCAAGTAACCCAGTTCCCACTCAGTACTCTTTGATGTTGCTCCCTTGTTTGTCTATCACCAGTCTTCACAGTGATAAGTTCATCTCCATAATACTTTCCTGCGTAAAGGATCAAATCCTATATTTGAGAGGAAGACATAAAACATACACCTGGATATGCTGCTTACTTGGAGTACTCAAAGGGGTATTACATTGACAGGTTTTTTTTTCCCTATAAACTCTTTCTGTTGTGAGACAAAATAAAACACATTAACATATTTTGTAAAGAAAATAACTTCATTTAAAGTATTGGATTTAACTCTCCAAATAAATAAAAACAGAAAGATATTTTTTAAAATTCGAAGAAATGTTTACATAGAATTTCTGGATTTTTTAAAACAAATCTAATTAAATTATAAAGCAATATTCACATTCTCCACAACTCTCCATACCAATTTTTATTTCACAAAATGGCTGCACATCCTGTTTTAATGTGTTCTGGAAATAGAGAATGTGAAAGTGAATCTTAAAATGTCCCTTTCACCTCCATAGCAGTTCCTCTAGTCACAATAAAATAATTAAAACAATCTTACTGGTTAGTGTTAAACTTACAGAAATCCCTAGTTTGCAAAACTGGTAAACATGTTTGAGCTTTTTCACAAATTATCAGCAACTACCCCATTCACTGTGGTTCTTTTTGTTTTGCTGCACAACAATATTTTAAATTCAAAAGGTTTCTGCTAGGATTGGATTATGATTATTATGCAGGAGCATATCCCAGTATAAACAGCTTGCTTGGCATTTACATATTGTTCCCACATGCTTCCATATCTGACTTCTCAATAAGTCAGAAGCACATATTTTATTGTTATGAAAAAGAACACAGGTTTTTTATTTACTATAGAATCTTGGGTCTTTACAAACAGAATAATCCAGCACCACAGAGTTTATACAGCCAACACCTGAACTGGAAATAATGATATAAACTTACAAAGGATGTAAATATTTCAATGTAAAAATCCATATTATTAATGCATGGTTATTAAAAGCTTCCCCTAATTAATTCCAAAATTCCAGCCTAGCTAACTTCTTTTATAGCAATAAGGGTCAACTAGCTGAACAAAAAGTAAGGATGTAGCAGCTTTTCTTTAATCTAGACAGACAGAGGGAGCCTCCCGTCTGGGGCCATGAGAGCAAGACAAATCTGCATATCTTATATTTAAATAAATCTTATTTAAATGCTAGACACAGGTCTACTGCTTCCTACAAAGTATATCATACTAAAACTTCTGAAAAGCAGGTACATACTTCCTCAGAAATGAAAGTAATTAAAATGTAATAGTTTCTTAGAATTTCAAGCCATTCTTCTGTCATCTTGAAGAATCCTGAACTGTCATAGGGAAATATCTGCTGCACACATCTGATTGACCAGTGTTTAAGGGCCATTTCCAATTTTGCTTGGTTCTGCTTTCATCATTATTATCACCCTAAAATATTATTAATATCATAGATATTTAACAAATTATTACTAAATGACCATGGAGCGATAACTCAAACTGGGTAAAAACAGGTCACGCATCAAGCATTTTGGCTAAAAAGCTAAAGTTTTTATTTTTACTTAAATCTGAATATTCATTACATTTCTAAGGTTTAAATTTTTCTATTTAGACTTTTCTGGAAGAACAAAAATAACCCCTTTTCTCTAGGTCATCAAAAACTTTGTGGTCTTACAAACCTGTTGTCGAATAAACAAGAGGGAGGAGTTACCAGAGAAAGGGGCAGGCATGATTATAAGAATATGTGTCATGTATATCATACACGGAACAGCAGTGTTTCTTTCCATGTGATGCGTTAAGTGTTTGAAGGGAAAGTGTTTTTTCAGGAAGGATCATATAATCCATTCCACTAGTATAGTAAAAAACCAGTGCCCCAAAGTCATTGCAAAATACAGCAAACAACTCTGTTGTTGTAATGAGCCTTTCTCTTTCTTTCTTTCTTTCTTTCTTTCTTTCTTTCTTTTTTCTTAACAATAGGTCTAGCAGGTGGCATGTGGCTATGCCTTGGTCTAGCTGCATCTCCAGGGTGCCAAGATGTCCCTTACATTTTCTGTGGGAGGAATGTGTTGGTGGGATTTGGATTGTAAAGGCACGCGAGCATCTGCTGCCTCCCTGGTCTCATTACCATTCACACAATTAACTCCTGCAGCTCTATCTGAGCAGCCAGAACCAAGGACTCAATTTTACTGCCTCTTTGACAATGCACATCATCATTCATCGCAACTTCAGAGTTCTCAGACTTTCAATTCAGTGGAAAGTTTTCTCTGGGAAAAGAGAGCACACACAAAAAAGCTGTAGGAATGAAGAGTAAAGAAGTAAACTGAGGTTCAAATCCACCCCTCAAAGGAACTGAAGGTTCTGGAAGGTGGAATTGTATTGCATTTTATGATTATAATAATTGCCCATCATCTTTTCCAAGGTTATATCGACTTCAGAGGCCTATGTTTGGTCTTCTAACATTTTTATTTAACAAATATAGTTATTTTTACTCTCCTCATTGATGCCATGTCCAATTTGCATCTTGTAGAAGCTTTTGCCAACACGACAACTGTCTGCAAAAACAGCTTTTGAGTAATTTTCAGTAGAAATAAACAGAGCATGTTGTCATGTGAAAAGAGAAAGAGCCACAAAGGATAAGGCAAATTCAGGCAAGTCAGAATTTTTCATCTCAGCAGTCTGATTGATCCATGTTAAGTTACATAAATATCAGAAATGCTACCTGACAATTAAAACTGCATGGTGTCTCTTGGTCTCATGATAAATATTCATAAACTGCAGTTATTAACAAATTTATGTTGGACCAGAGCGAGGTGATAAAATATGACTTTTCTCCCTAGTTTAAATAGCAGAAGTCTGTCACTTTTTGACAGGTAAACTACAAAGAGGTTAAAAGGAAACCTTCCTTGTTATTAAGTAAGTGATGCAAAACCTGTACTTTCTCTTAAAGATAAAACTAATTAAGTAAAAGAAGCATTTAAAACAATCCACTCAAATGGAATAAGGCTTCTTTGTTTGAAACAACCAAAGTACGATTAGGTTGTTAAAAGCTGTGGAAACAGTGTTACATCATGAAAGCTGTGAAGTTTTAATGGGTATTTTTGTGAAAAATTAAGCCCTGAAAGGGAATGTTTAAAAAATATTCTATAATAAGCAAAATTTTACTCCAATGACAACAATTAGGAAAAAATAATATATCACTGCTGAAAGATTTGTATTCATCGAGCTGTATATTATTAATCCTAATTATACTGCTTTTCCTATGAATTCCAAAAGTCAAAACACAGAACTTCATTTATAGATAGACGTGTGTGCATGTGGCATTAGGAATATAGATTTTTTTTCCAAAAATTATATAGCTTGTTTTAAACTAACATTGTGTCCCAACTACCTTTCACAAAGCAAATTGCCTCAAATGAAAAAGGAGAAAAAATAAATGTCTGGGGTGTGATATAACTCAAACTCACCAACATGTGGCTGGAGAAAAAAAATCTTTATTTTAGCTATTGCAATGCTTACAGTTTGATATAACTCATGTGTGGAAGATAAGTAATGTGTAGTTGAATCTGCAGAAAATGCATTGCCCCCAGGCCGCTTAGACAAAAAATAAAATGTGGGTATCTGGGTTCTTTATATTTTTGCCTTGACATAAGTGATAACACTCAATTAACAAACTCTGTGCACCTAGAAGTTCTTGGCACATTAAAATACTGGAAGTTGTGGCTGTTATGCTAGGGGTCTAGTATTAACATCACTGGTTACTTATAAGACTCAAAGACTCTTACAGTAAGGCTATAAACTCAACTGCTGGCTGCTCTTTACCCTGCAGAAGTGTGGCTGCAGATTGTTCTAAATGTAACCATGGGAATACAAGGTATGCTATTATTTGCTTCTTGAATTCAGATACCTTATATAATGGTGCTTGATTCACAATCTTTGTATTTTTCTTCTTTCCCATCTCAGCTTACTTTAACCCAGCCCCTTCCATCTTCAGAGTCTTGAGCTCCGCCCCAGTACATCTGGAAACAATCTTGTCCTGAATCAGGAAGTATGCAAGAATGCTAGTGCTCAGCACTAATTCATATTCATCTTGAGTCTTGACACCAGCTTTCATTAGACTTCTTCTTTATGCCTGGTGTGTCATCCCAGCCTACTGCTCCATTCTAATTGTTGACCTTCACACAGTCTTTAAATTACCTAGTTTTATTCTCCCACCAAACTCTTTTGCTGTTGCTTTTATATTAGCTGTGGAAATTCTGCAATGCTAACTCTGTTATGGGAATCTCCCCTGGAATCCTGAGTCTTCGCACCACAGCCATAGGCAAGTGCCTGTGATCTCATGTGCTGCCAAGCACTCAATGAGTGATGGCTTGTGGACCACTACCAGAACCCTCTGATATTCTGTTCACTACATTGGATTTTATTTCAATGCTCTTACATGAGTTTTCTAGGGTTTGCTCTTTTGTTTCCAGACTCTCTCCCTCATGGACTTGCACTATCCTAGTAGTTAACCAAGCCTTGCCTACCATGCTTACCTATGTTTGTAACGTAAACTTATAGTAATCCTTTTTTTTGGTTAATCCACTACAGAAAGTATAAACTTCACAGAAACTGAAATGCACTCAGTCTGTTTCAAATATTATGAAAATCTATACTATGGAATATTGCTAATAATATTGGAACACAAACATACATCATTAACAAAAAAGCGACAAAATGTGTTTTATCTTCATGAATCATGATACTGACAGTGTCTCAGAATATCATGTTTTTACTGCACTCAAACCAAAACAAATCTATATTAATGAGAGAGTATATCAACTAAATAGACTCTGGTAGCAAGTAAGAATTGGGCATAATTGTATTTGTTACATTTTCTCTCAGTTTTCTAATTTGCATGTGTATGATACCTACAGATATGTGAGTGTACATAGAGAATTTCTTTATTTAGTTATATATAGTAGCCATACATCAATATAACTTTTCAGAGAAATATATTAGTCACATGCTACAATATAATTAGAATAATAGAACACATTTTCCCTCCAGAGTTATAAGTATGACAATATCCAAACATTTACTAAATGTTTTCTAAAAAGCATATGCTCCCAGGCATCTGAGTTAAAGCCCTGAGCAAATACAATGCATAATGAAACAGCTGGTATAATTTCTTACAATTAAAGAGTATACAAATTTTAATATTTTCATGATGAGAATAAAAAGTAACCTGAATCTTCAAACTATTACATGCATACAAATACAAGCAAATGTTACCTTCTTTCTCCTGTGTATCAAAAAATCACTTTCCTTTTGGAAAGCAAATAGTAAAATCTTACCATTCAATTGTTGTTGTTGTTAGGTGCCGTCGAGTCAGGGAAAAATGCATATTTCACTGACAGAATTGATATGCGGAATTTAGTTTTTACGGGGAATATCTACATTATACTCATGTTACTAATCAATGTTAAAATGCCATATTCACATTTTGCTCTGAGTGCCCTTTTAAAAATATCTTGTTATTAAAATAGTGCTTGACTGTTTTGCCCTTACAAAAGTCCCCTTATATCATCGAATAAGGCTGTTAAGCAAATATAAAATAAGTCAACCATGCAATGCATGGCATATGGGCAATTTCCATTTAAAAAGTTTTTATGTGGAGAGAAGTAAAACTATAAAATAGAGTATTGGAATCCAAATGTATTTGGAAAGTAACTGTTATTAATGCTACAATGGACAAGTTCCTTGAGTAGACTGTTTATCATTCCCACTGATTTTCTTGTAACATGAACAGATAATTTATTATAAGCACTTAAGTTTTTTTCCTCATAATTTACAGTCAATACAGAAGTATAATTTATTCCTCAAAAATTTTTCCTAGCCATTTTGTGATTATAAATGGTAGGTTGGTTAGTGAGGTTTGTGATGAATGATTGCTTTACAGAACTGATGACATTACATTGATTCTCAACCCTTTTGCTGCTCAGGGTTATGATGGCCTCTTACATTATTGGTGGCTTACAAGAGTAAATAAACTGATATCTAATTTGATACCAAAGTTGTTATTTGTATCTCTTTCCAGTGATGGAAAAGACGTATGAAGGAAATGGTTGTGGTGAGAAAAATAGAAAGGGAAGTGACATGAGCAACTTTGGAAGGCAGGAAAGCAGCATAAGCTTGTGTGTAGGGTTCAGAAATGCAGGTGTATGGTCTTTACCAAAGTGCATTTCTTTCCCCTGGTTCTTCCCTTTGGTTTCACATTGGAATCAGTTGAGGAACTTGCGAAACACTGATGCCTGGGCCTCATACACAAAAATGTGACTTGTCTGGTTTATTTTACTTCCTAGGCATTTTGAAAAGTTTAACCAGGTGATTATGATCAAGAGTTAAGGCAGAGAATCTTTCAAAAACAAGCAATTTCAGAATGAAGAAGAAAATGCTGAGTTACACATAAAAGATTGAAAGAAGTAAACTGATACCTAATTTGATTGCAGCCTGCAGCCATAACACTATGACATCCAATCCCGTCAGATCTCAGAAGCTAGGCAGAATTGGGCCTGGTTAGTACTTGGATGACAGACCACATGGGAAAAACAGATACTGTAGGCTTGGGAGAAGGACCTGGCAACCCACTCCCAAAAATCAATCCACTATTGAAAACCCTATGAATAGCAGAGAAGCACTGACAATAGCGTTTTATCTATTGTGCATAGGGTCACTATCAGTCGGACATTGACTCAAAGGCATCTAACAACAACAATTGGATAGCAAAGTTGTTTATATCTTTTTTCTGATTGGAATATAGTTATGGAAGGAGGACATAAAGAAAATGGTCACCATGAGGAAAATAATAGGATAGGGATTCTTATGTTTTTGGAAAGGCAGACAGGCAGCTTATGCTTGTGTGAAATGGAGGGAACAAGGATAGAGTGGATAAAAGCATTCCAATGGATCTTTTTCTACATTAACAATCCTTCAGCTTCATTATATTTGCATAAGAGTAGAAATTATGTGTATATATGTACATAATGAGGAAAAGGACCCTGCAACCCACTCCCAAAAATCAATCCGCCATTGAAAACCCTATGAACGGCAGAGAAGCACTGATAATAGCGTTTTGCCTGTTGTACATAGGATTGCTATGAGTTGGATACCAACTTGACAGCGCCTAACAACAATCACAACATGCACATAATGGGGGATAAATGCACATTTTATAAAATGTTATCTATGCATTGCTTTTTGAAGTTGAATTATGATGGTATTTCACCTGTTGTAATTACAGAATTCAAATATGACATATTCATCTGTTGTTACCAGTATATATCAAATATGACAATTTTAATATGTAAAATGCGTATATATTTTTGGTATCTTCTCAATCTATGTACACATAAACTATAGTATTTGCATAAAAAGACAACAAATCATCAGTATTAAACAATAGCTATTACCAGCCCCATTAACGAAAAGACAATATTGGAAACAGATTCGCCTTCTTGGTTCCCTAGAAATAATGAGTTGCTTCTTGATCAAGGGAAAGTCTGATTATAGATGTATACATGATCTCATGGTTGTATATATGACATATTGTATCTATATCCAATCTTTCTAACAGCATAAAAGTTGCATCCTTGATTCCTGCTTAAAAGTCACCTTCGCTTTTCCTGAAAAATGAACTGTCAGTTCAGAGGCAATTTCAAAGAGAAATGGTGACAGATGAGTTTCAATACAAATGTTACATTTTAAATAATTTAAAATGTTGGAAAAGGGGATGCACAAAGTCTCATGGAGATTAAATTCAAAGGAAAATGGCTCTATCAAGCATATATTTATAGTGGTTCTCCGAACAGAAATGAATTTGGTCATGCCTATACTGGACATGGGATATCTAGGCTAGGGCAGGTGAACAGGAATGGTACCTAGTAGAGTTTTAAAGAGTTAAAGAAATTTCCTTTTTCCCATCACTATGGAGGGCTGCCTGGAAGACTCTTTAGTATATTCAATGTGTGCCAAGTTATTTGAGTAATGTGAAACTGAGACTTGACTATAGCTCAAGTACCGAAATTATTAAACATTAATTTTTATCTTAAATGGTATATAATGGATGACAACTGACAAAAATGGGCAAAGGGCATAGTTAAAAAAAGAAAAATAGATGAATGCAATGTAGGCAGAGGCATGATATCAGAAGATTCCAGATAAGAGTTTGGTAGGGGAAAATTCTACAAAGGGTGCTCTGATTTATCTTTGTCACTGATTCCAGGGTTGACCTTGAGTCAAGTTAAGCGTAAAGAAATGTTACTCTCATCCTGTCTTAATTTCTTTCATCAGTACACATTATAATTTAGGGGGGTAGATCCTTCCATCAATTGGTCACACAATTAAAAATTTTTTTTAGCATTTAATTTTCTGACCAATAGTACAGTGTTTTTCTTCATTAAATAGAATGACTACTTGCTTTAAAATAGTTATTATAAGAAGTTATGAATGGCAATCATACCAAATAAATTATTTGGACAAAGTTATTTATTGCAGCAATGTTTATAATGGCAAAAATATAAAGGAATTTATGGTGCAAACAATTCAAATATTTATCAATAGTTGTGTTAGCTTGAACATCACTGTGGCAAAACACCTCATAGAAACAACTTAAGGGAAGAAAGATTTATTTGGGCTCATAGTTGAGAGGATTTCAGTCCACAGTGACAGGGAGACAAGGCAAAGGAGTTGGCAACATAGCCTGTGGCAAAAAACTTCATATCATGGCATCAGGAAGCAGTGAGGGCAACTGGAAACAGTGGTTCTCATATAACCTCCAGAGGCTCATCCCCAGTGACCTAGTTCTGCAATCTAGATCCTACCTCTCCAAATTTCACAGCCACCACCAGAGCACCACCACCTCGGGATTAAGCACTAGTACAGATGACCTTTGGGGGACATTTGAGATTCAAACCATAACAATAGTGAACTGCTTGTATACTCTCTATACAAAATTTGATCAAATATAAGATTATGCACCTGTAATAAGTAGCCATTCTGTGGAGAGACCATCAGTTCTTTGGGAAAATCATGTAGAATATATTATAGGTTATCTAAGAAAGGTGGGATATCAGAATGTTTGTTGGGTATGTTAGGTTTTTCTGTTTGTTTGTTTTGTTTTTTGTTTTAGAGGACTGAATCCAAGACCTTGTACATACTTTGTAAGTGCCCTACCACTGGTGTGTACCCACCCCTAGCCTAATTTTTTAAAAAATTATTTTATCTTAAGTCAGGATTTCACTAAGTTATGCAAGTTGTCTCTGGCCTTGAACCTGTCTCTGCTTCCTAAATCGCTGGGATTACCGACATGAGCCACTGTGCCTGGCTTGGTGTACTAGTTTATATTAATAAATGCTAAAAGTATAATCCACAAAGTTTTCACTGTAATCAATGGAGAATGAAGAGAATAGGGTAGAAATGAGAAGGATATAAGCTGAATTTCTTTGAATATATGCTATTTGTGGACTGAATTTTGAAATCATTTAAATGTGCTATAGAGTTGCAAAACAAAAATTTTAAAATTGAAATAAAAATTGTTGTTGTTAGGTGTCATCAGGTCGAATCTGACTCATAGTGACCCTGTGTACAACAGAACAAAACACCACCTGACACTGTGCCATACCCAGCACTAATGTCAGTGCTTCTATGCTATCCATAGGGTTTTCAATGGTTAATTATTTTTTGGGAGTGGGCTGCCAGAGCCTTTTCCCAAGCCTACAGCACCCAGTCTTCCTAGGTGGTCTCCCATCCAAGAACTAATCAGGCCCAATCCTGCTTAGTTTCTGAGATCAGACTGAATCAGTCTCCATGGGGGTATGGCTGCAGACAATACAATGAAATGAATGAACACAAATGTGTATTTTACTTTTTAAAAAGATATATGCAATAATGTATCATATATTTCACATTTCTTACTACCAAAAATAACTATAATTAATGACTAACCCAATGGAAATATGTTACTAATTGTGGTCTCTCAATACTGTTTCCATCGAATGACTCATCAGAGAAATGGTTGCTTTAGGTCTGAGACAGGAAATATGTAAGATGAGTCTGAATCAACTTGTCATAATAAAATACAAAAATGTCAGAAAAGTCTACAAGAATAATGTCCCAAAGACTTATAATCAAACATGATTGAACTCCCAGTGGCCAAATATAGAGTCATTAGAGCATTATGTAGGATAACAAATAAAATGTATACATAAAATAAATAGAGATACATGAATTCGTAATTATAGTGAAAAACAATAACCTACTGGTCTTTTAAAGATCCATGGGAATTAAGTACCTTGTAAGCAAAAGGAAATGATTGAGAATCATCCTGCTTTTGAACACCTCAGTTTCATTTCGTTTCTTTTCTTTTCTTTCTTTCTTTTTTTTTTTTTTCTGCCATACTGGGGGGTTGAGCCCAGGGCCTTGCACTTGCATGCTTTGCAAGTGCTGTACCATTATGCTACAGCCTCAGCCCGTTTTTTTTTTTTTTTTACTTTTTAAGAAAAGGTCTCTCTAAATTATGCAGACTACCTCTGGTCTCGAACTTGTGATCCTCTTGCCACCACCTCCCAAATCGCTGGGATTACAGGTGTGCAGCATCTCTCCCGCCTCAACAACCTCAACTTCTAAATAACCAAAGAGTCAATATGAGGACATTCTTCTTTTCAGAATTATCCTATCCAATACCAGAAAATGAATATTAAAAATTGAATATGATCTTTTTTTAAATTCATAATGATATAAAGGATGTAGGTGATGATCATTAATGGCAAATAATATAAAAAAAAAAAACATCCAGAGACATTATGTTCCACTTGATGGAAATACACGTCACTTAAGAAACAGACTTGCCAGAAACATCTAAAATGAATCTGATCAATCCTCTGGAGCTACTTTACAAATTACAGGATATCCTGGTGAAGAAAATCATGCTAAATACACTGCTGGAATGCAATCAGCAAAACTCAGAATGTGGGAAAACCTACAGAAATTAAAACCTCTACACTGAGTTTAAAAAATCCAAAAATATTACAGAGTTGATGTGGCAAAATATATATGAAATGATTTTGCAATTAGTAATAAAATATGGCCTAGTCTTTATTCACATTTCAGGCAAAATAAACTTTAAAAAAGGTAAACAATTGATAATCTTTATGATATTAGGAAAGTATTCTTAAAGATGTGATAGTTGTTTTGTGGCTAAATCTGATTAAAGAATCCTTATAAAAAATGTCAGTAAGTGAAAAAATATCACTTAAACACTTGAAGAGTTTTCTGAGACCCGTCCTATAGACAATGTCCAAACAAATAATTGAGTGCTGTTCTAATTTTATGTTAAAAAATCTACATGCACAAGTAACACCCCAAAACTTAAGTCAATTCTGACTTAAGCCTGTAGATTATTGTTTCTGTTTTAGTCAATAAATCGATATGGCAATATGAAGTGCCAGTAATTCAGAAATTGTTCCAAGCAACGTGGCTTTCTGGCAACAGTCTTTCCTGAACCTGACTTACAACCTGAAAGTACTAGGGATTTATAATCTTTTATTGACTTTTACAGTAACAAGTAATTTCGAGGCTGCCAAGTCCTCGTTTGTGTTTTGGTCAGGCAGAATTACAAATGTTTGATATTGTATAATTAATAAGTGAGAAAACCATCCCACAGTAACTGGAGTACAAGAAGGTGACACGGCAAAGGGGAGCTGAAGCATTTTCACTATCAACTAAGCTCCTTCTTTAAGGTTTTCATTTAGCCATCCAAGGTCATGAGTTTATAAGACATGAAAATAATGTTTCCAGATATTTATGCTAGTATCTATATAAATATGTTTAGAACTGTTTATATACATATGTGTGCACGTGAATTTGTGGAAATGTGTGTGTGACAGAGAAAGAGAGAGGTAGAGAGAAATAGAGAGGAAAGAAAGAGAGGAGAAAGTGGAAAGGAGAGGAGGCATCTCACAGTGGTTAATCGCACAATGCCCTAGAGTTAGATTTCACGGGATTTGATTCCTAATCCTGTCATTGGCACTTACTTGGATTGTATCTGGCTGAATTATTGATCCTTACTGATTTTCAATGATCTCCTTTAATATGAGGTTAAAAAAAATCCTAACCCATCAGATTGGTTGTATTAAGTCAGATAATGCTATGTTACATGGTTAAGTACAAAATGAATTTGTGGAATTTAGCATAGTTCCTGGCACCTACTCAGCAAGTGATACATATAGTAAGCTAGCATGAATAATCTAAATCCTGGCAGGGGGTGGTGGCGCATGCCTGTAATCCCAGCGGCTCGGGAGGCAGAGGCAGAAGGATCGCAAGTTCGAGACCAGAGGCAGTCTGTGTAATTTAGTGAGACCCTGTTTCAAAAAGTAAAAAAAAAAAAAAAGTGGGCTGGAGGCGCAGCTCAGTGGTCCAGCACTTGCAGAACATGCAGGTGCAAGGCCCTGGGTTCAACCCCCAGAACTGAAAAAAAAAAAAAAATCTAAATCCCAGATTTAAAAGTAAATAATTAGAGTACAATACAGAAAAAAGTATAACAATGCCTTGAAGAGGGAATTAAATTTTTAAGAGAATCTTCTCAATATTATTCTTTTCTTTACTTGAATTATCTTCAATTGGCCAGAAAATGCTATTCCAAATCAGTAATGCCATAAAGACTAGTCTATATTTTGTGAACACTTACCATCCTTAGAAATTGCATACTCAATGATAAAACTCACTCTTCAGTCTGCCATAAACTAGGACTCTCAGATTAGAACTCATGCCTGTAATCCTAGCAACACAGGAGGTAGAGACAGGAGGATTGCAAGTTTGAAGCCAGAGGCAGCCTGAGCAACCTAGAGAGACAGTGCCTCAAGATAGAGAATAAAAAGGGGCTGGGGATACAGCTCAGTGACAGAGCACTTGCAAAGTACATGCAAGACCTTGGGTTCTGAATATGCAGAAGTTGTATTTACAGATGATCTCAAAATATTTTAAAATGGTGTCAACATCTCTGCTATTGCTTATTTTATTTCTATCAAAATTTTTTATTGAGTATAAGGAAAATACCAAACTTAATCAAAAGCAATCTCTGAATATCTTGATTGTTTCATTCAAGCATTCATGTATTAGACTAAAGAATTGTTACGAGAACTTTATTCTTGTAAAACTGTTTTTTAGCATCTCTGAGTACCACCCATATCATTATTCACAAAAATTCAAAATGACTCAATATTTTCACTTTCAAGTTTTAAAAAGGAAAAATTGCATCATTAATAGAAATTGTGGCAGAGAAAACCAAATCTCTTGCCATATATAGAATCATGTATTTATGCATACTTAATGATAATAATTTTTATTTTATTTAAAGTAAAAAATAATTAAGTCAGTCTTCTTCAGCATGGAATTTTATAAGTCTCTGCATTATCTACCGCTTAGCTCCTCCTCCCATACACATGCAGGTTTTTCTCTTATTATCCTTCCCTTCAGTCTCTCTTCTGCAGAGCATCAAATATCATTTAATTTGGTGGCCTATTCATGATCCTTTGTCACAGGGCCTTTGCATAACCTCTTTTTTGTTCTCCTTTCTTCTCTCTAATCAGTGATTACTTACTCTTTACATCTTAGCTGGAGCTTGTTCTTCCAAAGTCTTCTTTGATCTCCCCGACCAGGTCTAATTGCCCTATTATAGGTTCTCCTGTGCAGTTCCTGTCAAAATAGTGATTTTCTAAAATTCGTTTTTAAGTCTGTTTGCCTTTTCTCTCTCATTAGATTCTAAGTTTCAGGAAGGTTGTGATCACCAATGATTCTGCACAATACTTTATCTCTAGCAACTAGTACCAATCCCATCAGATCTCAGAAACTAAGCAGGGTTGGGCCTGGTTAGTACTTGGATGGGAGACCATCTGGGAACACCAAGTGCTGTAGGCTCGGGAGAAGGACTCAGAAACCCACTCCCAAAAAAACAATCAGCCATTGAAAACCCTATGAATAGTGGAGAAACACTAACAATACTGTTTCATTTGTTGTACGAAGGGTTGCTATTAGTCAGATACCTACTGGACAGCACCTAACAATAACAACAAGCAACTAGTACAAGCCTAGCACATAATGAAAGCCAAATATTCTTTGCTAAGCAAGTGGATGAAAGAATAAATGCATTCCACCATATTTTTGGAAGCATCTTTGTATAGTTAATCCTCTAATTCTGCCTGCATTTCTCCCAGTATTGGGAAGTGGAACCCAGGGCTTCATGCATGCTAGGCAAGCACTCTACCCATGAGTTATACCCCAAGACCCCCTTTTTTTATTTTGAAGCTCACTAAGTTGTGCAAGCTGTCTCTGGCTTCGAACTTGGGATCTTCCTGCTTCAGCCTCTGGAGTCACTGGGATTAAAAGAATGAACCACAGCCCCCAGCTCCTAACAAGAATGAGCCATGATACCCAGATTCTAGCTCTGCATTTACCTCCTTTCTAACCATATTAAATTTAGATTTCATAACCAGCCAGGTGATAATTAGGCTTTTGAAAGACTACTATATTTTAATATGAAATATTATGTCTTATTATTTTTTTCAGGTAAGAAAGAGATTATCAAAATGATTTTGAATGAATTTTCATTTTCAGAGTTTCCTGTGTTTGCCTAATCTTTTCAGATAGTGCCATTTCATAACTGAAGTACTTTTACTTTCATATTGGATCTCTAATTTCTAAATGAAAGCAATGTCTATGTTTTAAATTCAATAAATACATTTTACCACAATGGAAAGAAAAGTCAGAATTCTTCCATAAAGTCCCTAAAATCATACCATATCCTTCCATAATGCTGAATACTGAACGGAAGGGTGGTTTTCCAAGTCATATTGCATTATATTCCTGAAGATTTGACAGTGTCTAAGACATTTTCTCACACATTATGTGTTTTGATCCTCCCACAAGCATAAAAACTTGGACAGAAAAAGTACTCATATCATCAATTAGTAAATGTGAAGCCTCGGTGCAATGGCCAAGAGCTTATTGATAACTGATACTCTGACTCCAGGAATCTTACAGTTAGAAAGGGCTGTAAATTAGTGGAAATTAGCAAATGTGAGAGAACTTGGAGAATCTTGTTGGGAGTTCCTCCTTATAACACAGAAACATGTAACCTAATGGAAGGAGTTTGTTTAGAAACTAATTGAAAAGTTCAGTCTACTAAAGATTTCATTCGTGATAGAAAATGATTAAAATATTCATAGACAGAAATAATGCAGACAATAATATAATGGTTTATAGTATAATACAGATGACAAGATAATGATTTATAGTATAATCAAATGTGATAAGCTTCCATGAAGAAAGAGCTTATCAAAACTGAGGGATTAATGATGCAGAAGGGTCAGTGGGATCCAAGAGAATACCAAGACAACCCACTAATCCAAATCTACCACAGAGACAGAGAGTTATGATTCTCTACTTGAGAGATCTGTGAAAAGACATGACAAGAAAAGAAGATAAAAGAAAAGATAAGAAAAGGAAAGAAAAGGAAAAGGGAAAAAAGAAAAGAAGAGTAAAGAAAAGAAGGAAAAGAGTAAGGAAAAGAAAATTTTAAGAGGCAAGTATGAATTCTGCAAAGGAAATTCAAGTATCATTTTATGAAATGTCTAAGGCTATTTCCCTATGAGACAGGAGGCTACTATAAAAAGGACAGTAGACAAAGAGGGGAAGAGGGGGAAGTCCACTATATAAAGTCATGAGGTGAGGAAAGGCTGGTTCTGGGAGACTTGCATTGTGGAAAGAGAAGGACAATTACTGTCTAGAGTTTTTGCACAATGGCCATCAAATCTGAAAAGAAAGAAATGCCTAGCCATATAAAGATAGCACATTTAGGCATTAATTTGTAAAAGAAAGATGTTTTAAGATGTTTTGTGGAATTCAACAAAACCTACTCTCTGACCCTGTCACCCAAGGAAAGAAAGGTAGAAGGGGATAAAAAGAAGGAATTGCTGAATGAAGAAAAAAAATCTAAGAAACATTAATAAAGAAAGGTTGTTCACATTATATTGTCCTCATTTTACTTCTTTTCCATTCTTACATCATCATAAAATATATGAAGAGTAGATGGTTTGGATTTAGCTCAGTTGCAAGAGTGCTGCTCTGTGCTCTCTGAGGCCCTGTGTTTGAACCTCAACACCATAAAAATGGGTGAAGGATGTGGCAACACATTCCCTAGACAATCCTTAAATAATCAGCCATTGAAAACCCTATTAAGGTCACTGGGAGTTGGATATGACTCAAAGACACTCAGGAACAACAATAAAGATGGTTTAAAACAAAGTGGGTGGTCAACTAGAAATGGAGATAAGAATGTCTTATCTACACCAAGGTGTAGATGCATACCATAGTTAGAGAATGTTGTTGTTGTTGTTAGGTGCCATAGAGTCGGTATCCGACTCATAGCGACCCTCTGTACAACAGGGGAAACACTATTGTCAGTGCTTCTCTGCTGTTCATAGGGTTTTCAATGGCAGATTGATTTTTGGGAGGGGGTTGCCAGGTCCTTCTCCCAAGCCTACAGAATCTGGTGCTCCCAGGTGGTCTCCCATCCAGGAACTAACCAGGCCCGACCCTGCTTAGCTTCCAAGATCTGATGGGATCAGATTCCACAGGGCTACGGCTGCAGATCAGTTAGAGAATAGGGTTATGGTAATGAAGAGATTTAATTTCAGGGCATCACAGACTTCTTTAGTGGATGAGATCACATATACATTGGATTTTAAGAATTGTGTAAAAATTGTATAGGTAGAAATGGAGCCAAAGGAAATCAGTAGGAAACCAGGAGTATTAAGTTGGAGGGGAAATTCAGGGCAGGTGCTTTTTTTAGGTGATAAATATGTCAGTTCAGGTTAAGAAGGATATATAGAAGGTATTATATTGGTATTATATTGGTTCCAAATCCCTCTCAGGAGCCGATGAAAACTGTTGCTTCTCATGCACATATGCACATTCAGGTAATATTCTACACACCGTTCCACAGTTTTACAGAACTCTAGCTGTAAACAGTGGAAACTCAGTGAAAACAATTCCAAAAGTGCATATTTTATGATAAAAAGTAAACAAGTCCTTTGTTCCATGTGAATGTCATCATCACCAACCAGAACACTGCGTAGGCTTAAAATTGTAATATTCTTTTCAGGTGTGGAGGGATTAAAGCACTTCTCTGAGAGTTATGCAGTACCAAGGGTAGATGCTTTCAAGAACTAAACATCACCTATGTGAGCATCTATCTCTGATTGTGTGTGTGTAGAAAGAGCCCCTGTAATCACTGTGCCACTTTAAAGGAAAAGAATGTATGCATTTTGAAAGCTGAGGAAAAAACATGACTGGATTTTGTTCCTCCCATATTATTTGCATAAAGGGATTTTTATTGCTCAGACATTTCTAGAATTAGAAATCAGCTTTCACAGATTTTACTCTTTGAAAATGACAATATCTAATCTCTTCGCTTTCATGAGCATAGCTTTCATTGCCAAATATCTCAGAAGGAGAATAGTAAACTATTTTTCATAAATCCTCCATCATAGATGGGATACGAAATGAATTTCATGGAAGTTGAGCACCCTGGAGGTTATTAACTTGCCACAATATAGAGTATTATTCAGATATCAAATCATTACTGTTATTATTTTCTTGTGCAATCAACCTAAAACATTTGAAAAATATATAAATTTTATCATTTCTGAATCTTAATAAAAATGTGTCCCTTTCTTAAAACTATTCAGCTATGAAAAGCACTTAATATTTTATTTTAATTTACATATACATATACATGCACTTAATATTCAGCATATTAACTTAAAGTAAATTGAGAAAATAGTTAACAAATATTAAGTTAAAACAAGATAAAATTTTCTAACAGCAGGCCACATGAACTCAACTAATGTACAAAAATATTAGCAGATTAAAAATATCCATTATATAAACCTGCAGTATCAAAGTTTTTACTTTAAAATGAAAATTTAATAATTAATGATCTTTTTATATTTATATTTCAGTGCTACCATATTTTAATAGCATGAATGTAAATATTTATATATTGTATTTTTTCTTCACACCATTTCAATGAGAGAACCAAATACATACAGTCATGCTTTCAAAATTTGCTTACAAAATTCTCTTAAGTATTTTCAAGCAAATTTCAGAGTTAACTCTAAAGAATTGGGAATTCAGGCTCTTATTTTAGGCCAAAAATGTTTTCACCAAAATACTCCAGAAACCAGTATTAAAATGTAAACCAAACAGAATTGTACATATTTATTGAAATTAATAGAATTATACACTGAAAAATGGTGAAAACTATGTAAATTAAATCTCAGTAAATCTGACTTTATAAATACCATGCATGAAGTAAGGGACAAGGTTAAACCTTTAATGTTCCTCATTAAAAATGCATAGTAATACTGCTTATAAACATCATATGTGCTAAAGAAACTTTTGCTACTTAAAAATCATCTGTCCTAAGGAGCACTACAGTTAGAAGAATATTAAATTCCCCATTTATCAAGAATATTTTCCTTTCAAAAATGTTAACTTGGCATTAACCTCACTACAAAAAATCAGCACATTAAAAATTAAACATATATTTCCTCTTAGGTTTCTGGCAGGAGATGTCAAAAGAATTTTTTGATATATGTACTACATTTTCTTGTTTTTATCATTTAAAAGATTTATGGTTATTTGTCTATTTACTTAGCAGATGGAAAGTGATTTTCTGATCTTTTATATTTATCATGGAGTGACTGCTCATTCCTATTTTCCCTCTGTTTCGGAGGAAACCAAAAGAAAAATAATATCTATTATTCTGGTGTTACTTCTAGTAATGTGCTATTGTCAGAACCTTTTATAGTACTCTGAGATATGAGTCAAAGCACTGAGTAGCCACTAAAATAAAATGTACAGTCTTCTTTTACTGCCTCTCATTATTTGGTTCTGATCCAAAGCTCTTGCTTCTGCTCACCAGCTGCAAATAACTCTTGCAGCACTATCTGACCCACTCTTTCCCTTCTGAATTCAATTGCCTGCCTTTCCTGCTGACTTCTTATTGATTTGGCTGCTAGATGCTTTGAGTTGCCTTTTGGTTTTAGATAAAATCTCATTCTCCCATTACCAGTAGCAAAACTAAGACCAAACAGCCAATACCCCGTAGAGTCTAAAAAAAAGCTAGAATCTTGGACATCTGTGTCTGATATAGAACATTCACAAAATTTTCATACTCTTCTCAAAAGTAGGGATAGTAATAGGGCTCTAACCATTAGCATTTTAATTAATAATTATCCAGTTCCCCCAACTTAACTATTAGGAACAACATGAGATAGATACCTAATTCAAGAAAAGAAAAGAGAGCCAGGACCTTCTCCATGGCATGTGGTTTCTGACCTCATCCTCCACGAGATGACTGTCCCACAACTCTCTTCTCCCTGGTCCACTAACTTATCCCACCTATAAATGTCATTGTTAGGCTATGGAGTTGGGTCCGACTCATAGTGACCCTCATAGGGTTTTCAATGGCTGGTTGTTTGGGGATTTCCTCAAGTGAATGGATTGGCAACTTCTTCTCCCATTTTTGAAGTGAGGGGGGTTGAACCTGGGTCCTCAGCAAGTATGGAGCAACACTCTACCCAACTGAGTCAAATCCCAGGCCACCTGAAAATGAGCACGGTCATACCTTGTTCCAAAAAATCATCTCGCCAGGATGTTGTCTTTACTAAGGCAAATATAAGTTCAAAAGAAGGGGAGCTCTTCACATTATGTCTAAAGAGAGTCTACAAAACAGAAATTCATATTAGAATTTGTCATTGTTCATGAATACCAATTGTATCATTCCTTTCATGGTTCCTGGATTTCAAATCAGTTAAGACTTTTGGTCCTAGAGGTATCCTTTATATCGATCTGATCTCAGAACAAGTATGATTTAATGATATTTACTTTTTGATGTTACGGGTTGTGAAATATTTTTCTATTTATATAATTTGTCAGAAATCTGAGAGATTGTTAGGATTCAAAGCTTTATGGGACTCAATCAACTCATGGCACATCCCCCACACAAATTTCACTATGTTACAATGTCTGAAATTAATGGATCCAACAAAAAGATATACCTGAAGAATGTAAGGACATAGAAATTATAATTATTCAATTTCCAAAATTTGACAAAGAGCCACTGAAAAGTGAAAACAAGATTTTGGAGCATTAAGTTTTTCAAACACTTAAACAGAAGCATTTATAGCAAAAGGATTTACCATAGCCCTTTGCAACTTTTAGCCCTTCTTCCTGAGAGATTGGTCTTTCATCTCATTATGATCACATACTTCCAAAACTATACCAAACAATTGTGGGTTTGCAAAATACCTGGATTTTAAAACTTGTTTCCTCCCTCCAACCTTGTATTTCCAAGAATGAGTTACATCAAAATGCAGTTAATTTAAAGAGACCATCCTTCATGTCATCCTTATAGATTATAGCTTTTAGAAGATGAGAAAACTCTTGTCTATTCCAGTTTAGCAAAATATTTTCTATACATTCCTGAATCTTTACATCTCACACCCTTCATTATACTTGTAACCTCTTCTTGTTTTAACTTTACACGTTATCTTTTCCATCATTATGGAATATTTATCTCTTCACCTAGTTTCTCAACCTGGTCATTAGTGACAGATTGAACTGGATGATTATTTGTGGGGGTAGGGGATGTCTCCTGAGTGTTGTGGGATATTTAGCACCATCACTGGCTTCTCGCTAGGTATTGATGACCCTGCTCTCTCCCAACTCCAAAGTCCTGACAACTGAAAAAGCCTCCATACATTGCTAAATGACCCCCTGGTGAGGAGAGAAGCAAAAATTATCCCATGGTTGACAGTAGCTATTATAAAGCCATGGGGAATTTCCTTGTTTTCTGAAGTAATAAGCATACTTAGTTTTCAGCTTTAAAATTTCCTCCAAAGACAATGTAATGTAAGATAGTGTCAAAACTATTACTAGGCAATAAGGAGGAGTTACATAATCAGAAATCTATCATGGGTTTGGCTTTAGACTGCCTTGATCTAAACTCTGATCTCAGTTCTTAGTAATTACATGGAATCCCATCAGTTTCCTCATCTGTGAATCTGAGATAATTATCTTCTTTTATTCCTCCAGATTGTCTCTTCCTTTATCTTCTTTAATTGAGAGGCTAACCCCTCAGGACTTACCCCATTTTTCAGAAGAGGAATCTGAGATTCTATGCCCTTAATAAGTGATTTAACATTATAAAGCTTGTGTGAGGGGCGCGTGGACTACATAGCTAGGAGCAATATCTAAAGTCAAACCAGTGCACAGAACACGAACACAATATTAACTTCCTATTTTAACAATTCTACTAATTAGTAGACTTTCATACCCTATGCTATACCCTGCAACTGCATAAACCTCTCTATATTCTTGCTGGTAGGTGCTTCCAAGTCCAATCCTACTTATAGGGACCCTATGTACATCGAGTTGGACATGACTCGATGGAACCTAACAAGAGAAAGAAACATTTACCAACACTGTGCCATGCACATGATCTTTTTGTGTCTGGGCCAGTTGTTGCAAGCACTGTGTTTGTTCTCATTGTGAGTTGTGCCACATCCACAAAAGGAGGGCCCAAGGGCTTTACTCCATCCCCATCACTAAATTCAACTCTACTTTGAGGAGGCAAATCTTCCCCTATCATTTCTTGAATGCCTTCTAGCCTGGGAAACTCATTTTCTGGCACTACATTTGACAGTGCTTCTCTGCTATTCCTAGGGTTTTCAATGGCTAATTGTTTTGAGGGGGCTGGGATTTAGCTCAGTTGGTAGAGAACTGCTCTTCAGTCTCTGAGGTCCAGAGTTTCACTCCAAGCATGGCAAAAATGGGAGAAGGACATGGCAATCCACTCCAGAGGCAATCTCGAATCAGCCATTGAAAACCCTATGAGGGTTGCTATGAGTTGGACATGACTTGATGGCACCTAACAACAACAATTGTTTTGAGAGTAGGCTGCTGGGTCCTTCTGCCCAGTCTTAGTGTGGAAGCTCAGCTGAAACCTGTCCACCATTGGTGGCCCTGCTGGTATCTGAAATACCTGTGGGATAGGTTTCAGCATCATAGCTGCACACAAGCCCCCACTGCACAACAAGCTGACAGACACCTTCATGGTTATATGCTTAGTATTATTCAATAGTCATGATTTGTACAAATATTGTCATCAATCTGCTTTAACAGATGAAATTCATGCACACAGTAGTTTTGCAAGGTGTCCACCCACTGAAAATTCTCCCCTCAATCTCTGCTTGATTTATTTCCTCCAAATCCAAATATCGGGGGTCCCATCATAGGTGTCACCATCCCAGAGAGTGCTTTCATGGTTATTATGCTGCCTTTGCAGCACTTATGCATCATTTCTAATTATTTTATCTGTATATATTTTCACTTGGCATTTTTCTCGCTGCTTGGATCTACCTTGTTAATCTCTGTCTCTCCTGAGTCTAATATGACAACAGAAAGCAATGCATGAATAATACATGTTGAACCAATGAATAACGATCACAAATCAATGTAATTGTAGTCAGGAATAGAACTCAGATCTTCATGAAGTCAAGAAATATTTAAACCAGGAAGACTATTTCATTCTGTAATCTAAAAGAATCTCTACTCTGAGAATATAAGGGCAGCTGAGGGCTGCAAAGTTCTCCTCCATTTTCCCACAAATATCACCTTTGATTTTTCTCCCACTATAGACCATCTCTTCCAATCACCATAACTATAGGTCAGGTTTTTTTGTAACATTTTCTAAAGTATATAATTAATCCAATCACTTACTTTTATATCAACACTATTTTAATCCTACATAGTCTTTCTTTCCTATGCTATAACATAGTCTTAGTGATGTTCTTGCTCTACATTTTCTCTCTTGATACAGTCTTCACTGAAGAGCAAGTACAAGTGAGGAGGAAGAAAGAAAGAAAGAAAGAAAGAAAGAAAGAAAGAAAGAGAGAAAGAGAGAAAGAGAGAAAGAAGAAAAAGAAGAAGAAGAAAAGGAGAAGCAGCTCTTGCCATGGTGATAATTTTCCAGCCATTTTCCTTTGCAATTAGAATATAATATCTTTAGAAAAATCAAATCTGTAGGCTCTGACATCATTACGCATTGTTCTTCCCCTTATTTACTGCTTCCCATTGCAGTGGCGTCCTTTGATTGTCTTGTGCAAGACAAACTCATTACTTCTCTGGAGTTCAGATCACTGGCTTCTGGGCTGCTTCATCATTCAAACCACTGCTCAAGGAGCCATTCTCAAAGTATCTGTCCCTAAAAATCCCTAGTCCTTCTCTCTTTCCTTTGCAGCATGTATTGTTATTTGCATTTATTTATTTGTTTAAAAGGTACCACTTTCTGTTAGAGGTTTAGAGTCTTTGTGCAGACTATGCTACTGTTTTCAGTACCTAGAACAGCACTTGGCACAAAGTGGAGCCTAAGTTAATAATAATAATAATGACAACAATAATGAATAACAGGTAATACCCATTCTGATGGATCTGCATTATATTCCCTTTTCTTCTAATTCAAGAGTGTATGTTTCTAAGACAAATTCAAACTAGGTCTAATGTGCTTAAAATAGGTGAGAGTTTTTTCAGCAGCAATGCCATAAATGTAATTCAAACTGTCTTAGTCTAAAACGTAATTTGCTAGCTCTTGTATCTGAGAAAATCAGGAGCCGATGTGATGGTTGAGCTGGAGCTTAAAGTCAAAACACTGTTGGCTGATATCCTGTGTTTCTCTCTCCTCTTTTTCTGCCACTGTGAGCTGTGGCTGCTCTCATGCTGTGTGCTCCCTCCATGATGCACTGCCTCACCACAAACCCAGAGCAATAGGCCAAGTCACCATGGACTGAAACTCCTGAAACCATGAGCCAAATAAACTTTTCTCCCATAATGTGCTTATCTCAGATATTTTGTCACAGCAATGGAAATCTAACACACGGACACAGGCACATATGTGCATGTGAATACTTGCATATTGACCCTAACATTTACAGAACTTGTCTATGATGGTAAAGGTATATTTTTTCATCATAAATTCATCTTTCCTTTTATGCTGGTTTGAAAAAACATCAAACTCTAGTTTGTCAAAATTGACTAGAACAATTACTTTTTAAAAATTCTAGCAGTTTAGGTCCAAGTGTAGTGGGAATTATGATAAACATAACAACAATTCTCACACACAGTAAAAGATTCTAGTTAAAAATAATATTTGGTTGAGTAAAAAATACTTAGCTAAATGAACTGTCCCTCTAAATTACTTACCTGTATTATTCTTCAAGCATTATATTGGACCATATATAATGCATTTGCTAACTCTAATCATTAGAGTTTATATTAATGATTTCATAGGTTGGAAAAACCTGATTTTTAGAGTTTTTATTTGTAATATAAGAGAACAAGTAAGTAGTTATATAAGTAAAATAAGAGGTGTGGTGGTGCATGTCTGTAATCCCAGAGAGCAAGGAGCCTGAGGCACAAGAACAGTGAGTTTGAGGCCAGGTGCAGCCTGTATAACTTACCAAGACCCTGTCTTGAAAGAAAAAGAATTTAGAATGGTCTGAGGGTCATATCCCAGTAGTAAAGCACTTGCAAAGTATGTGCAAGGCCCTTGGTTCAACCCCAAGTACTGGAGAAAAAAGAAGAAGAAAAGAAAATACCAGCAAACCATGAATGTAATGAACTCGATTCAAAACGTGGGCAAAGGAAAGGAGGCTGACATTTTTCAAGTGGTACATATTGAAAGATGCTGTGATAGAGAACATACCAGGTTGTTCAATTTAAACTTTACAATAAGGTGGTGGAGAGATATCATTTTATGACATTTTACAACTGGGATGACTTTCATATTTTTATTTCTCCATGATCACACATCTAGTGAATGGCTCCCAGGAAACTCAAATCTCACTTTTTCCTTCTGAAACCACATCTGCAGGGAGACAGCTAGGAATATGTAACAGGCTCCTGTCCTACAATACAGTGTAGATAAAATTTAAAAGGAAAAAGTGTGTTATACTACACTTGGGAATTTTTAGATAAGAAATAAAATTTTAAGTTAAACTGAAGCACTTTCAAATCTATGAAAGCATCAATCATGCATTACCTAGCCTCTAAGCATCTTTATAAACTTTTCCCTGCCCAGTAATATGAAAGCATGATATAGCAATAAGTGAATAGTGTTGAAACTACTCATTTCATTAATTTAACAACCAAAAATGTAGAGCAGACTGTGTACAATCCTTCTATAGCTCTATGAGATTACAATCATTCCTACAGAAAGGGATTCATGATTTGGATATTCTCATTATTAGCTATATGATCCTAGATATTCTGCTTATTTCTCTGAACTTTAATTTACATACTTGTAAACAAGATTTAAGACATCTCACTGTAACAGACTGCAGTAAAAAATAAATACAGAGACATCGTAATTTTCTTACCACAGTGTTGAGATCAGCCATGTTAGATTTGCTTCAGCCATGATTTTGGTTCTTTTTTGTGTTCTCTCTCTACTTCTACTTGTCCTTCATAATTTGGCAATTTGATTATATCCATTGTTTTTATCCAAGAAAATGTTTCTGGAACCTCAGTACAAAATGAGATATTTCCATATATCCATACAAAGTCATCTGCATATATCATTATCAGGTCACAAATCATATTATTTTGCAATGACATATACCTACTTTGCATTCAGTCTCAGACTATAAGGTTTGTAAGAATAAAATAAAGTTGGTGCTGCTCACCAGTATGTTTACAGGATCTACTGCACTCCTAGACCTCAGAGGATTCCTGGGTAATATTTCTGGATGCATGTGTGTGGAATACAGGGAAGTAACATGAAGACAGGTGTGGTGAATTTCATGGCAGTTGCTTTAATAATCCAATGAAGACTGGCTGTACCATGGACGCAAGGCCATTATCAGCTTGACAGGCATTTGTATATTTCAACTCTGCTCCAGAATATGAAAGGCAAAAGGCTGCATACAAAGTCTGTATGGAATAGGCGCTGCAAAGGTCCACATGTTAGAGCGATATTGAAGTCAAAACCATTCCCAGAAACCAAATCAAAAAGTATCACCTAGTTTGATCTTGCTTAGGAAAATGTAATACCTGTTCAGTAAAATTTGAAAATGTAGCATGTATTATCTCATTATGTATAAAGATTGGATGACCCTGATATTTAAATGGAACCTGTGGGTTCAGGTAGTGATAGAGATAGTTCCAAAGTATCATTTCATTATGGTAGCTATACAAGTTGAGCACTTAAGGCAAACTAGTCTCTGTTGAATACTTCATTTCCTCCAAGTGAGTAAGTTCACTTTTAGAATGATTTTCAAAGTAATTTTATTCCACCAATGGGTCTTGATGATAAAGTGAGAGAACTATTGATGGATGTGAGTTGCTCTGCTGGCATGATAGATATACTTTTCTGAAAGGTTTTCCTTCAAGAAATATAGTTGCTGATCTTCTTTCTGGCAATTAGGCTTAGGATACAAGAGTGGAAACAATCATTTGTAACCCCCTTCCTGGGAGTAATCTCAAACGGGTATTCCTAACAAACAAAAGAAAACAAAGGGAAGTAAAAAAGAACAGCAGCAACAAAAACAACAAAAGCAAGAGGTTGGAAAAGCTTTCAAAACTTGTAAAGCTTTAATACACTGTTTTTGACATCTCCGTGGATTGTGCACCAGAGGGGAAAAGAAAACATGTCATTGCTCTAAAACTGTCTTTTCTAATTCAGTGCATCCACGTGTTGTTATAAATCTGTTTCCCAATCTTACTTCCTCACTGAAATATACAGACACAAGAGTACAAGCGTCATTGCTATCTAGCAGTTCAGATAAGGAAAAATTCCTTTCAGCCTGACATAGACAGCTTAATGAAATAGGGGTAAAATGCGTGCAAAGGGGAAAATCCTAGGAAGGTGCTGGCCACAAGTGGCATTTACGATGGGCAACAAGCAGGGTGGTTCGTACCTATGTTCGTTTTCTCTTAGGCAAGGTCAGCTAGACTAAGGTAATAAAAGTGCTTTCTACGGACAGTTTATGGAATCTACTTTCACAATTTTATGAACATGACTTACAGAATGCCTAATCAAGTAATTGAAACTATCACATTTTTTTTTCTTGTGGTACTTGGAGGTTGAACCCAGGGCCTTGCACATGCTAGGCAAGTGCTCTACCACTGGGCTGCACAGCCAGCCCCATTTTTATTTTTTGAGACAGCATCTTGCTAAGTTACACAGGCTGCCTCTGGCCTCAAACTTGTGATCCTTCTGCCTTTGCCTTCCGAGTCGCTGGGGTTACAGGCATGTAGCACTGTGCCTGGCTGCAATAACCTTTTTAAAAAAGAAAATTGCTATGATATTTTCCCTAGTTTGAATACGAAGAAGATGGGATGATCTCAGATCTCATCCTATAAACTCGTACTGTGCATTGTAATTTCCTGCCATTCTCTTGAACCTTACAGTGGAGACTTATTTTTTTTAATCTAAGGAGAAGTAGGATTCACATAGAATGAACTGAGAAATTCCTTTAATCCTTTACTCAAAATATAGAAATATTTATTACCATTTGTTTCTCTGTTAATTTTTATTTCCACACACCTACACCCTTTCTTAACTTTTGTAGGAGTTGGAGAACAGGAAAATTTGGGAAGAACTTTCTGTCACACAGTTCAGACTATTAACTGTAAGACAGAAGCACTAGAAAAATTTATAAGAAAACCAGAACTGTGAAAGAATTATCTACTAACATTGGTGAAAGAGATGATTGTTGTGGGGAAAATTTTTGAATAAGAATATAAAGTGTTGAGCTGGATGCTGTGGCTCATGCCTGTATTCCACTAAAGAGGCTGAGACAAGAGGATCACAAGTTGGAGGCCAGAGGCAGCCTGTGCAATTTAGCGAGACCCTGTCTCAAATAAAAAGGGGACCTGGGGATGCTGTTCAATGGTACAGCACTTGCCTAGCATGTACAAAGCCCTAGGTTCAATCTAAAACCCAACCAAGGAAAAAGAAAACTAGAAAAGGAATATAAAATTTAGTCTGGACCTAGCTTGAACCCAATCACTTGTTTTTAAAAGGATTACCTCTCAAAGATTTGAATACATTTACCCTGAGTGTTTGGGAACTTTGAATATTTGTGATCAGTATATTCTAAAGCACAAGAATCATTTTGTAAAATTTTCTCAGAAAAAATCACATAAAGATATTGCTGTTTCTATGACTTTCCCCCTTTATTTAAGTGTTTATAACACCATTGGGGCTGGGATTTAGCTCAATTGGTAGAGCGCTGCGCTGCAGTCTCTGAGGTCCCGAGTTTGATTCCCAGCACCACAAAATTGGGGAAAGGACCTGGCAATCCACTCCGGAGGCAATCCCAAAACAGTCAGCCATTGAAAACCCTGTAAGGGTTGCTATGAGTCAGATACCGACTCGATGGTACCTAACAACAACAACATAACACTATTAGGATTGTTAGTGGAAGAGAAACATGATTTTCACCAGTCACTAGCTACATTTGTATTTAATGTCACTCTGTGTCCTCAGAGCACAGTAGAGCTTCCATCAGGAAAATGGATAGAATCAGAAGTAGCAGAAAGATTATTGCTGCACCTTTAAAATAGAGAAGCTGTTCCCAAAGTGGTGTTCTTAAATCACTTTAAATCAGGTGTTTCAAGAGGGTAAGGGGGAACTTATGTGCGCAATGTACAAAGTAATGCATATATGGAAATGTCACAATGAAATGCATGTAAGAATGAAACACATTAAATTGTACATTAATAATTTCCAATAAAAATTATATGAAAATGTAAAAAAAATCAGGTGCTTTATCTTCATATGCAAAAGTTTTTAATATCTGTTTTATTCTCCACCTATTTAGTTCTTTACTCTCATGCTTATTCTCGCAGAAAAAAATTGAGATGTGTTCAATTAATTCACTCTTTCACTTAAACATAAGGGGCACCCCTGCCTCACAGCCAAGGAACATTTGCCAAAGACCAAGATGAGAGACATAATACTAAGAGAGGATTACCTTAAAAATATACTCAGTGTACTGACTCTTCCATACATTTAAAGTGTACGTTTAGACTCTGCCAGAATAACAGAAATATGTTTACCTACTAATTGTATTGATACTTCAGAAAAAAATGTGTTTATTTCATTTTGCCAGTACTTTATGTCAAAAGATATTATAAAAGTAAAAAATCCTAGGGTATTCACTGAGTGATCCACTCTGATAATGCTCTTATTGGCTTTGTTGTTGTTAGGTGCCATCAAGTCCATGTCCAATTTATAGTGATTCTATGTAAATAGATGAAATAATATTATCGTACTTCTCTGCTATTCATAGGGTTTTCAGTGGCTGATTGTTTTGGGAACTGGGTGGCCAGGTCCTTCTCCCTTGCCTACAGCACCTAAGGTTCCCAGGTGATCTCTCAGCCAACTACTAACCAGGTCTGATCCTGCTTAGCTTCTGAGATCTGAAGGGATTGGACACCACAGTGTTACCATTACAGGCTCTTATTAGCTAGAATAGGATAATTTATTATAAGATTTAAGAAAAAACAAATCCCCAAAATAGTCATTTGCTACCAATATGTTGATAGTTATGAAGACAAGGGAAGAGAGGGGGCATTTGTATGATACAGTCATGGAGAAGTAGAAAGAGATGGGAAATAAAGAACAGTTAGAGGATCAGCCTGGAAAAGTGAATGCATTCTGTTCTGGGACAGAGGGGAAGATGTAAGGCTGATAGTAAAAGAGCAAAATCTTGACCTTCAGAGAGGGGACATAATCATGGAGAAAGAAGTTAACCCTGCTGATAGCTTTTATTCTTTGTTGCATAGTTATGTCTGAAATAAGATGTGTTAGTCACTTTTGCATAGCTGTGACCAAAATACCCAAGAGAATAACTTAAAGGAGGAAATATTTACTTTGGCTCAGTTTCAGGGGGCTTAAGCCATGGCTGGTTGGCCCCATGTAGAACATCATGGCAGCAGGAGAACGTGGCACCTCATGGTGGGCAGGAAGCCAAGAGCAAGACAGAAAGAGGCCAAGGACAAGATATTCCCAAAGAACCACCCCATATGGTATCCTTCCTTCAGCTATGTCCCACCTCTTAAAGACTCCAGAACCTCCCCCAACAGTACCACCACTGAGGACTAAGCTTTCAAGTCATGACTCTGCGGGAGACATTTTATATTCAAAAGAGAACATATCATAACATCCAAATTATATAGGAAAATATATCAATTTCCCAAAGGCTGAATAAGTAGTATGAAATATAGCAATCAAAACATACAGCATTAGAACTAACCAACTTAGAGAGAGCTTAAAATGGTGTGAGGATTAATCTTGGTTGTCAGGTTTACTGCATTAAATGATACCCAGAAATCTGGTAAAGCACACTTCTGGGTGTATCTGTGAGGTGATGGGCATATGGGTGAGCACATTGCATGCAGAAGACATGCCCTGAATGTGGGCAGCATTGTTCATAGGCTGGGGCCTTGAATAGAACAAAAAGTAGAAGGGGGAAGCTGCAAAGGGACAAGCTTGACCCTTCTTGAGCAAGTATGATTTTTGCTGCTGCCATCTCCTTCAGATGTCAGACTCTAAGTTCTTCTGCCTTTTAAACAGGGTTTAAAAGGAGTAGCAACAGTGAATCTCCAGGGGGCTTACAGGCCTTCAGCTTTGAACTGGGGCTCATCATTGGTCTTCCTTGTTCTGAGGCTTCCAGCTTCTTGGGCAGAGAAGCAATTGGTTTCCCTGTCTCTCCAGTCTTAGATGACCATTGCTATACTATTTAGGCTCTGGAGAACCCTGGCTGATACAGATGGACACAGCCCATGTTTTAAAGGCAGAGGAGCTCCAGGAAATAAAAGGTCCAAGATGATGTCTGGTATAAATGAATAAAATATTCCTTTGAAAGCTGAACCAACAAATATTTGAAACCATGGCCGGAAGCCCTAGTGAAAGGAAGAGATTGAAGATATCATGGCAAATATAGAAATCTTTTTAATAGAAACTGATCATGTATAGTTTATTTTGTATGTAATAAATCATGCTAAACTTTATATCAAGAATGACAAATATGAAACAGGAGTGCTATTATTTCTCTCTAATAGAAAGCATTTGTTATCAATTTTAACACTCATTACTTTAAAAGTAAAAAGAGGGGAAGCTTCTTATTATTAACTCAGCTCTCTAGGCAAACTTGTTACAGTACATTTATATATTTACTACACTCAGTAGATAGTAAATAGCATGCATAGATAATTTTATAATAATAGCTTTGATCATTTTGACCTTACTGGCATACATTTTCAAAACAATGTCATTAATAAGAAATACTCCTGCTGCTGAAATTATTTAAAGGCTATTTGGATGTAATGTAATTATGAAAGTAATTTAAAAGATGCAGAAAGAAATCTAATAATTTTATAATGCTGTGTTTTCTTCTCAATGTACATATTCTAATACATTTTAATTGATCTACTGAGAAATCTAGCAATATGTAGATCACCAGGGAATTAGTAGGGGAAATGAGCAAAATTATGAGATTATTCAATACATACATGAAAAAAAATCCCTGAATTTAGAAATACCTTCAATTGTAAGTTTCCTGACATTTACTGTTCCTCTGAACGCTTATTTCCAGCTTCAGAAGTACAGCAATTTCTTCTGTAAACACTGCCATTGCAAAGACATATTGTGCTCCATAATTTCCATTAAGCTTGTATTTCTCAAACTGGAGTCAACCAAGGCAGTATAAATATATTTTGAGTGTAAACTAGAAGAAAGTTTGGTTTGTAAAATTTAAAAGAGAAATTCTTTAATTTTCAACAGATTTTGAGGTTCTTCCCTTTATCTTTTCTTTACAGAACACTTAATTATTCTGGATTGCAAAAGAAAGAAGTTTCCAATACCTGATACGTTCCTAAGATATTCCTTTATAGCCTGCATTGATCTATTCTCCCCTCCCCTGGGCTTTCCTGTTTCTCCTCTTTACAGAAATTCATAGGTAAATTTATCCTAATACAAAAGAAACAAATGATACAATCTTTGAAACTCCTGTCAACCCAAAATCCAATCTTGAAAATATCAAATGAATCCAAGTAAAGAAGTACACATCAATATACATATTAAATCTCAGAAGTTTTAACCATAATTTAATCATTTTAAGGATTATCAAAGTTCAGTTTTGGGAAAAATTGAACAAAGAAAAACTCTCCCCCTCAAAAAAAAAAACTTACAAAGAAACAAAAAATGGAAAGTATTATTGTAAGGAAATGGAGTGTGGATGTCATCAAATATGAAATAACAAAGAGTGATCATTTTTATTAGCTTGTTTTCTTTTTAATAAAATGATCTCACATAAATTAGTTCCCTTAGTCTTTCCTTTTGACCTTAACTTGTTGCAGCCTAGAGGAATTGGCAAAATTCCTCTTCTGCCATTGAACTCTATGTGAACATAGATGTTTAGTAGTTCACACAGATCATAGACTTTTGATCTAAATATATGAAGAACAGAGGACAGGAAGTCAGGAACTTCTAGTAGAAATATAATATGACATTCTCAGAGATAAGAGTCCATTTGGTTATATTTTTAAATAGTGTGATAAAAAAGCCTGTGTGTTAGGGAATAAACCAGGGATTTAAAAGAATTTTGTATAATATTTCTGTTATTCCCTGTCTTATTATTATTTCTCCTTTTCCATTAGCATATCAGATTCTAAAAGTTTTCCTTTTATCTTCAAAATAAGATCATATATATATATATATATATATATATACACACATACATACACATATACATACATATATACACACACACATATATATGTATATATACATACACATACATATATATGTATATATACATATACATACATACATACATATATATATACATATATATATATATATATATATATATATATATATATATATGTCCATGTGTCAGGCCAATTGAGCACAAGTTCTACCTGTGCAGTATGACAGCATCATTCTGTAATGAAATTATAGTGTCTACGCATATTATCATGGCTGAATTCTCTGTCACCAGTGAAGAGACCCGGGAAAACATGGCCATTGGCCTGCACTCAGTCTGCATGACAGTGTACATCAAATGTTCATTGATGTGCTATGAAGTTACAAAAATAAGAATAATATGGAGACTTTTTAAATTAGTTTTTATTTTTTGCAATACTGGAGAGTTGAACCCAGGGCCTTCTGCATACTATGCGAGTACTCTACTGCTAAATTGTACTTCAGCCCCTTTTAAATTTTTTTCTTTTATTTTGAGATAGAATTTCACTGAATGTACAGGCTGCCTCTGGCCTTGAACTTGCAATCCTCCTACTTCTGTCTCCTGAGTTATTGGAATTACAATCAGAGCACCCGGTAGGAGACTTAAGTAAGTTATAGGTGTTGTTGTTGTTAGGTGCCATTGAGTCTGGTACAACTCATAGCAACCCTTGGAGGGTTTTCGATGGCTGGTTGTTTTGGGATTGCTTGAGGAGTGGATTGGCACGTCCTTCTCTCATTTGTATGGTTCTGAGGATCAAACCCAGGTCCTCAGAGAGTGCAGAGTGGCTCTCTACCAACTGAGCTAAACCCCAGTGAAAATTATATGTAATCACTTTGAAAATTTCAATACATGTTAAGTTTTCCATTTGGTGTCAAAATGTCCCCTTTTCTAAGGTAAGAATATATGTTAAATTGATAGCTAATTGTTGATCTCTGTGCTTTTATTTGATAACACTATGGCCACACACACAAAGGTATACATGCACGCATACAAAGCCAAGTAACACAGGGCAATGATGATTTTCCATCCAACTTTGCTAAACTTTAAAATAATTTTTAGTCCTTATATTAGCTGTCATTGCTGTAGCAGAAAAAACAAACAAAACAAGCTTATGGAGGAAAAGATTTATTAGGAGTTCACAGTTAGAGTATCAGTCCATAATGGCAAGAAGGCATGGTGGCAGGTCAAGCCTCAGGGCAGGTGCCTGGAGCCACCTCATCTCAGGGCAGGGAGCAGACAGACTCCTGCAGCCACAGGTTTGGGCAATAAATCTCCAAATGCCCACCCCCAGTCACTACTTCCTCAAAGTTGAAGCCCACCTCACCTCTCCAAGTTCCATGACTTCCACAAACAGCACCACCAGCTGCCACCAAACATTAAAGCATATTGTATTTGGGGGACTTTTCATATTCAAACCATGACAGCCTTAAAAAGAAAATTGGGGCACATTTGTGCCCTATGATTAAGACAAGTAACTAAGCTCAAGATCTGCCTAAAACTTTTAAGCCACTTTTTATTATGGTTATCCTTAGTCAACCCTTTTATGAGATTATTTTGACATAAGGTATGATTAAAAAACAATCTATCAAAAGCACTTGAGCACCTAGACGTATGCAAATGCTGCACACATACTTCAAAACATCACGCACACAATAAAAATGCACAATGTTATCTGCCAATTATTTGAAAATTAAAATAAAAAATTATAAAGAAGAAAGTAGATTAGTGGTTGCTAGAGGCTGCAGGAAGGAGAGAATGACAAGGGACTGTTAACAGGTACAGAGTTTCTTTCAGGGGAAATGAGGATGTTCTGGAATTAGATAGTAATTATGGTTGCACAATTTTGTAAATATAGAAAAAACAAAACAAAAACACAGAAGGATACACTTTAGAAAGGTAAGTTTTACTCGTCATCGTGGTACAGGTCTATAATGTCAGCACTTGGGAAGCTGAAGCAAGAAATGCAAGTTTGAGGACAGCTTGTGCTACATAGCAAAGATCCTGTCTTGAAAAGGGGGAGGATAAATTTTGTGATTTGTGAATTAGGGTGTAATAAAGCTGTTAATTAAAAAAAATAAAATTTTTAGAAAAAGGAACCATGGAAATACAGAGCTTGAAATGTTTAATAACTTTAATTATATTCAGATGATATATGTATCCAAGGTGATAGACAAGAAAATTAAGACCCTAGAAGGTCCTTCACATGATGCTATAATAATGACTCACTTATGCTTTATGAGAATATATGTAATTAAAGTAAAATCAAAAAATTCCAGGGAATTCATTATTGAAACATTTGAAACATCTGAAACACCTCATTCATGTTTTGTCCAGATATAGTTCAGAGAAAATTGGAATCTGCATATTACTCTGATTGCAGAAACAAAAATGAACATCTCTTATTTACTTCATATGGGAGAAGGACCCAGCAGCCCACTCCCAAAACAATCAACCATTGAAAACCCTATGAATAGCAGAGAAACACTAACCTAGTGCTGGGCATGGCACAGTGTCGGGGAGTATTTCATTCTGCTGTACATAGGATCATTATGAGTTGGACCCCACTCAAGGGCACCTAACAGCAACAACAACAGATATGTCATATGTAACTTTTGATGGCTTGGGGAAGTGTTCTGGGTCTTTTATGCCTTCTTCACTCTGCTCAGTTATTGCTCTACAAGAATAGGTTACCTTCATTCTATCTACCTGTCTCTCTCTAGTCCACACTCATGAATCACGTTTCAATCCAAACAGGTTCTGATGCCTTTTAATTCTTCCAATTTCATGAACAAAAATTATTAGTCCTGCATTTTCATACATAATCAGAGCAAGTACTTTTGCTTACTCTCAACCTGAGTTCTTATGATCACCAAATTTTAATATTCTTACCATAAAGAAGAATATTTTTCTTTCTTTCTTCTTCTTTTTTTTATCTTTTTTGTGATACTTGATGGCCTTGCCCATAGTTTGCAAGTGCTCCACCACTGGGCTGAACCCCCAGCCCATTTGTTACTTTATATCTTGAGACAGGGTCTCACTAAATTCCACAGGCTACCTCTGGCCGTGAACTCAAAATCCTCCTCTCTCTGTCTCCTGAGTAGCTGGGATTATAGACATGCACTGCCATGCCTGGCAAGAGAATTTTCAATTCTGCATTTGTTGTGTAAAGAATTATATCTAGCAGCCACATAGGGTGGTGCATGCCTGTAATACCAGCACTCTAAAGGCAGAAGCTGAAGGATCACAAGTTTGGGGTACACAGCAAGACCTTGTCTCACTAAACAAACAAACAAAAAAGTATTATGCATAACAATAGGGATCATCTTTTGTTTTCTCTCAATAGCAAATAGTATACACTTCAGCTGAATCCAAGCTGTATTGTCCATCATAACTTGCAGTAGTTGGGACCTCGGTAAGCATGTAAGTGACAAAACTCATACTCATGGTTCTTTATTTGGTTCTTTACCTTGCTGTCATAGGAAATCACGGGTCAGCATAAATGTGTTACAAATCAATGCAGTCACACATGTGGCTTTATGCTTTTCTTTGTGTAACTATACCATATTGCTAAAGTGTTATTTATTGGAAGTATTTGTTATTTTACAAATCAAGGTAAGATCAATTTGAATTACTTGGGCCCTCAAATATGAATGCCTACAGCTATACCACTGTGCTGTCCAATCCCGTCAGATCTCAGAAGCTAAGCATGGTCAGCCTAGTTAGTACCTGGATGGGAGACTCCCTGGGAAAAACAGATGCTGTAAGCTTGGGAGAAGAGCTTGGCAGCCTACTCTCAAAAAATAATCAGCCTTTGAAAACCCTATGAGTAGCAGAGAAGCACAACTATAGTGTTTTACATAGGGTCACTATGAGTTGGACACAAACTCCATGGCACCTAAAAACAGCAACAACAAATATGAATAAAGAAAAGAGGGAGCAGTAGTGCTTTTGAGCACATATATACATAGATACAGGCTTTTTATTAAGCAATGTCTATGTAAGGTGGCTTAGGGTAGGAAGGTAGTTAATGGAGATTAACCAATTTATGTTGGATTTATATTTTCCTGCCATTATTCAGATTGAAGGGTTTTGGGTTTTTTGTGCTTTCTTTTTCCCTGTACTTAACTGGGACTAGGAGAGAGTACAGGGGTTGATTATGGCTGCATTTAGTGTTAAGATAGTCTCATAAAATGCAGAATCACTGAACAGTTTTTCTCATTTAATGATTGTGCTGTTAGCATATTTATCTCTTGCAATGTCTGTTTCATACAGAAGGAGAAACAAGTTTACTTTAAATGATAATCTTGGCTCCATCAAAGCATAGTGATTTACTTGGGCACATTTAAATCACACTATACTTAAAAGTTTTATCTTCTAGTTAAATGCGACTTTGAATCCTAACTTTGCTTTCTTAAATGATATGTTTGAATTTCCAATCATGTATTTTCTTCCCATACGCTCTACAGATAAAAGAAAGGCTTCTATTTCACTATCTTAAAGGAAACATTTTCCTTGGGTAACAGCTATAATCCACACAGTGATGTACAAACACCAATTTATTAATTCAGAATCAGATGTTTCAGTATATATTACACTGAAATTAGAATCTGAGCTGAAATTGACTTTCCTTAGTGAACTCTTTCTTTATAAATTTCTGCAAAAATTTGGGTCCTCTAAAACCTGAGACTTTTAGAGCAATTCTCATCTGGAAAAAAATACTTCAAACAGAAATGAGTTCAAGGTTGGGAAACCAGTTAACTGATGATACCTTTATCTGCAGTTCCACAGTCAGGAGCAAAAATACAGTCCCTTCCTGTCAATTTCTGTCTCTAACCTCTCTTACACGCAATGGTCTATGCTCCCCACAAAGCTGTTTCCTAGAACAGAAACTAAATCAATTTTATTATTTGTCCCAATAGAAATCTGTCCCTATTTCCAAGGATACCAGGTTCTTATTAGCTACTTTATTATCCTAGAACCTTATACTTTCAAGCTAAAGATAGTGCTAATATTTACCTTTTTAAGCCAAAGTCTATTTCTAGAATTCTCCTTTTACTCTCTCCTTTAAAACAAACAAAACAGCAGCAACATAGATAATGCAATACCTTTCACATAAAGATGTCTGTGTGTGACCTAATCTGACATCATTTTAAAAATTTAAAATATGTTTATGGTTTTTAACAGTGATTTACTACGAAAAGGCTGTGATGAAAGGAAGCACACCAACCCTTCAGCTCTCCACAGCTAACCCATTTTACCTTGTATTTCTGGAAACTTCCCTTTTGCAGTACATGTATACCATCTTTTATGCACCTTTTTATACATTGCACCAAATAAATCTAAAAACTTGCTACAAAGATGTTCAATTCTTTTCTCTTAGGGTTAGAGGATAACTGGGCTGACTCCTGGCTGGTTTGGAACTGGTAGATCTTGCCTAGGCTCCCTTGTATATTTCTGTTCAATTGGTGGGTCAGCTTCTGTTATATTCATCTAGTATGGGCTCTGCTGGGTGAATCAACTACCCTTTACAGGTCTGCCATATACACCAGTCTTTCAAAGCCCTCTAACAGATGAGCCTTGACAAATTCTTATGATAATCTATGGAAACAAGAGTAAAAACCATGCTTGCACCAAATTTACTGTTATCCTTCCTGTTCAAGAAAGGGCACATGGTTAAACGTAGACTACCCTTGGGAGAGTACTCCCCAAAAACATGACAATCCCTCTCCGTAATCTTTAATTCGGTCCATAGATGAAATCAAGTTACTTTCCTCTTTTAAGATATGAGGACAGATTTTCATTTTAATTCCTAATCAAAGAGACTAAAGTTTCTGAGTTATTGCATATTTGAAAAATATATTCTCACATAATTGGAAAGGTTGGCTTGCTATCTTCAGAATGCCAATTTGGAAATCTTATTTTGGTCATAATGTCATTCTTCCATTGTCCTTAGAGTCTAGTATTGCTTTAGACAAGCCCCATGCCATTTTTTCCTTATTATTTTATTTTTCCTTGTTTTAATCTCTTCAGAATATTTTTGGATATTCATCACTTCTGCTTTTTCTCTTTATTTAAAAAGCATGTCACATTTTAGCTCATATTGATAATTTCATGTTTATCTGAGCACCCTATAGACTCTTATTACAGAGACTCATGTTTTCAATTCTGGGAAATTTTCCTATGTTAGGTCTTTGGGCATTTCTATCCTTCTATTTATCCTGATATCCTTTTCTGAAAGTCTCAAGTACTTTAATATCAAACTTCCAGAATTAATCATTTAAATCTTTTATCTTATTTCAGACATCTGTAATTTCTCTAGCTGTTCCTATGAACTAATGCTGCCTGTATGGACCTGCAATTAGTTTCTATAGTTATAAAGCTGGCCCCTAAGACTTACTTCCTCACAAATCTAATGTTCCTAACTTTTAAGCCTTTCTATTTTAGTATTGTGGTCAATTAAGTTCTAATATTATTGCCTTACACTACAAATTTGGTGGCATGAATTCTGTGAATGGTTCAGGAAAGAAATCTTCTGTTCCTTATATTAACTTCTAAATATTGCACTGTCAATCTTTCATTAATATTTTTGCTATAAAGCAAATTTCCATGTTTTATATAACTTAGGTGCTATTTTCTTCTCCTAATATTTGACCTTAATGATTTAGACTTTTAAAATTTTATCTTAATTTAAGTAATGTCTGAAAAGGTAGCTAAATAAATGTGACAAATTTTAGCATCTTGAAATGTAAGTCTATTAGTCTTTTGTTTGTAATCTTTATATTACAGCTCTCTTGCTATAAATCCAACTGACAGTAGACCATCACTATGTCACTGTTGTACTTTTACTTGGGATTAATATGCTTTCAAATTAAGTCACCATCTTTTCTAAAATCTCCATAATATATCAAGATATGTTCTGGTATCAGGGAAGAAAAATATTTTATATAGCATCTGGAATAATAGCCACACTCAAAAATGGGACAGATGTTAACAGATTCTTAGACTAATTCCAGAAAAGTAAACTAGTCACATACCTTTCACATTTATAATCAACCCTTCTCATTTTTAACAATTTCTAAAACATCTATAATATCACTCACTAGAATTGGCACTTAGAAAAAGATAGACAATGTTCAAAGATTGAGATTAGATAGAGATAAAAGCGCTCAAGGTAGGGCAAAAAGTCAATTCTGAGAAGAATGGGAGGTCAGAATAAGACATTATTATGATCCCAAGTTGGTTAGGTTGAATTCAGGACTGAACTACTCCATAGGAATTCTAATACTAAATAAAGGATAGGGGAGAAATGTGGAAGCCCACGTGGATATAGTGCTGATGCTAATGATTTTTTAAATGAGTATCTGGGTGTGATTATTTAGGGAGACATTTATGCTTTGAGTAACTAGCACTAAACTCAAGGAGCAAAGTGGTTATCTACTGTTTATTGCAGAAAATGTAATTCCTGAGTTCATACGAGTGACTTCATGGTATCATTTAACATATTGGTGAAGATGGGAGATTGAGACTAATTATAGACACATGACAGTAAGGACAGACCAACAAATAGTGTTAGTACAAACTTCTTGGGGGTGCAAGGACATTATGAGTTTCAGCATTTGCTAGAAGAAAAGAAGATGACAACTCACAATGGTAACCAAAGCTGCTGTTTCTTGCTATGTATGCCCTAGGCATCCCCAGAGGCCTGATATGATCCTTAAGACTTGCAACTATAGAGTCATTTTTAAATCTTGACCTTTTCTTTCTCAATTTAAAAATCAACTGAAAAATCATTTTATTTATTGCAATGTATTCTTATTTTAACTATTTATGTTGTTGTTATCTTTCACTTAGATTATTATAGTTGTCCCTTTTATACATTCCCTTCTGACAGTCTCATTTAACCAACTTGTGTGACCAAAGAATGTTATTTTGAAAGTGTGTTTCAGACCATTAACTTTCCTATTCTAAAATATTTTAATCTACATACAGATATTCTTATATTATAAATGATTGCTGTTCAAGTTTTTCCTCATAATCTAATCTCAATTTCATGCCAATCACATTTAGGAATGCATGACTTCTCATCATTCTGAAATATACACTATATATTGTTAGTTTGGTATTTGTGTTCATACTACTGTCTCTAAATAGAACATCTTCTATCTCTGGTGAGGGGAATCTCATCTATCTTCCTACCCTAGCCTTTCCTGATTCTGTAGGACATAATTAATTTTTCCTTCTCCCCATATTCATAGAACTTGCCTCTTCCTTTACATTAGATTTAATTAGGGTACAATATGCAATCCAACATATTGAGGCATTTCTGTATCACCCCATAAGTTTTTTAGAAACAGACATTGCCTTCTTTACCTTTTCATTCAAATTATTTTCTAGGTGAGTGTATCACACATAATAGATGTCTATAACTATTAGTTAAATGGAATCCTATAATCATCCTATTATTGTGCTGTCCTACAACATGTACTGCTGTTATAATCCATGTGAATTTCATATTATATAAGAATATTTTTCCTGAAAAAATCAAACTTAAGAATTCAGGGCATCCCTGAAGGAGAAGAAAGGTCCATTGGAGGTCTTTAAAATCTACTAAAGGATATCCTCAAGGAAAACTTCCCAGAGATACTACAGGAAATGGATATATATACCCCTGAGACATTCAGGACTCCTTTGAAGGCTGACTTAAGTAGATCATCCTCAAGACATGTCATTGCTTGCATGCTGTCCTTAGAGACCAGGGAAGCTATCCTATAAGCAGCAAGACAGAAAACCCTTATTACTTATATAGTACAACCTATTAAAATTACTGCAGACTTCTCTATATCAACATTGAAAGCTAGAAAGGAATGGACACAGGTGATTCAAATACAAAAAAAAAAAATCTCCAGCCAAGACTTATATATCCAGCAAAATCTTTGAAAATAGATGAGGAGTATAAGACATTTAATGACATTGATGCTTTTAAATGATATGCAACCACCAAAACAGCACTGGAGAGGATTGTAAGTCAACTACCATATCCAGGAGAGTTAAGAACAACCCTGTAAAGGAAAACAAAGAACTGATTAGCTGAAATGAGTGCAACCCAAGAAAGGACCAAATCAAACATCATTCATAAATTGGTAACAGGTAATTATGGGGATATAACAATAAATGCTACTCAATAATCACTATTAATGTAAATGATCTTAACTCCCCAATGAAGAGACAGAGGTTGGCTAATTGGACGAAAAAACACAAACCATCAACATATGGTATTCAAGAAACACATCTAACTCACAAAGACTGGAATAAACTGAGAGTTAAGGCCTGGAAAAATGTATACCTAGCAGTGGGGAACAAAAGAAAGCAAGTGTTGCAATTCTAATTTCAGATAGATTAAATTTCATTCCAAAACTAATTAGAAGAGACAAAGGAGGACATTACATTTTAATACAAGGAACAATTGGTCAAGAATCCATAATGCTCCTTAATATTTATGCCCCAAACATAGGGGCACCTAGCTTTATAAGACAAACCTTATGGAATATAAAGAACTTTATTGGACCAGAATCAATAACAATGAGAGACTTTAATGCCCCACTTTTATCAAGAAAAAGGTCATCAAAATGAAAAACCAACAGAGAAACGTCAAATCTAATCTCCACCCTAAACCAGTTGGGTCTCACAGATATATATGTAGAATATTTCATCCACACGATGAGGAATACACATTCTTTTCAGCTAGACATGGAACATTTTCTAAGATAGATCATATGCTAGTCCATAAGAACTCCCTCAACAAATACAAAAAAGTAGAAATTATCCCCTGCTCCTTATCAGATCATAATGGGATAAAGTTGGAGCTCAAGAACAAGAATAATTCCAGAAACTTTACAAACTCATGGAGAATGAATAATACATTGCTGAATGACCAATGGATCGTTGATGAAATAAAATTGGAATTTTAAAAATTCCTACAATCAAATGATGATGAAAACACATCATACCAAAACATATGGGATACAGCAAAGGCAGTTTTAAGAGGGAAGTTTATAGCATTAAGTGCCTTCATCAATAAAATAAAGAAGAGCCAAATAAATGACCTAATGACGCATCTTAAAACACTAGAAAGCCTGCAGCCATAGCCCTGTGGCATCCAATCCCATCAGATCTTGGAAGCTAAGCAGGGTCAGGCCTGGTTAGTACCTGGATGGGATACCGCCTGGGAACACCAGAAGCTGCAGGCTTGGGAGAAGGACCTGGCAACCCCCTCCCAAAAATCAATCTGCCATTGAAAACCCTATGAACAGCAGAAAAGCACTGACAATAGTGTTTCCTCTGTTGTACAGAGGGTCGCTATGAGTCAGATACCGACTCGACGGCACCTAACAACAACAACAACAAAACACTAGAAAACCAACAAAAAGTCAAGCCTAAAAGGAATGCCCAAAAGGAAATTACAAAAATAAAGGGAGAAATATCTCAATTAGAATCCAAAGAAATAATTCAAAAATTAATAAGACTAAGAGCTGGTTCTTTGAAAAGTTTAATAAAATAGATACCCCTCTGGCTAACTTTGTCAAAAAGAAAAAGGAAAAATCCAACATAGTACAGATTATGAAAGACAGTGGGTCCATAAACACCGACTTCAATGAAATACAGAAAATTGTCAGGGATTACTATGAGAGACTGTATTCCCAAAAATATGAAAATGCAGAAGAAATGGACAAATTTATTAACACGTATGACTTACCAAAACTATCCCCAGAAGACATAACTGACCTAAACAAGCCCATTACATATACAGAAATAGAAAATTTAATTAAAAGACTCCCAACAAAGAAGAGCCCAGGTCCTGATGGATTCATGGCATAATTTTGCCAAACTATTAAAGAAGATATAATGCCTATCTTCCTCAAACTATCCCAAAAAATAGAAAAAGAGGGAACACTCCCAAATTCATTCTATGAAGCTACCATCACCCTGATAACTAAACCAGGAAAAGATTCATCTAAGATACAGAATTATAGACCCATCTCCCTTATGAATCTAGATGCAAAAATATTTAATAAAATTCTGGCAAACAGAATCCAGCAGCATATAAAAAAGATTATTCACCATGACCAAGTGGGATTTATACCACAGATGCAAGGCTGGTTTAACATATGGAAATCAATTAATGTAATCCAGCATATCAAGAAACTGGCAAACAAAAACCACATGGTTATCTCAATTGATGCTGAAAAGGCCTTCAACAAAGTTCAATACCTTTTCATGATAAAAACACTGGAGAAGATAGGTATAACAGCAAATACTTTAATTTCATAAAAGCCATTTATGACAAACTTACAGCCAACATTATATTAAATGGAGAAAAACTGAAACCATTTCCTCTTAGATCTGGAACAAGACAAGGATGTCCTCTATCTCCTATTCTACTTAACATAGTAATTGAAGTCCTGGCCAAGGCAATCAGACAAGAGAAAGAAATCAAAGGGATACAGATTAGCAAGCAAGAGGTCAAATTATCATTATGTGCAGATGATATGTTTTTATACTTGAAAGACCCCAAAACCTGAACCAGAAAACTTCTGGATCTAATTAACTCCTTCAGCAAAGTTGCAGGCTACAAAATTAACACACAAAAATCAATAGCTTTTCTTTACACCAATTCCAAACAGGAAGAAAAGGAAACTTCAGGAAAAATACCATTCATGATAGCCCATCAAAAAATGAAATACCTTGGAATCAATCTAACCAAAGACCCTTCAGATCTCCACAAGGAAAATTTCAAAACATTAAAGAAAGAAATAGCAGAGGTCACTGAAAAATGGAAAGACCTCCCCTTCTCCTGGATAGGGAGATTTAATATATTAAAAATGGCTATCCCACCAAAAGCAATTTATAGATCTAATGCAATACCCATTAAAATTCCTCTCATTGACTTTACAGAAATAGAAAAAATGATCCAAAAATTCATATGGAACCACAAAAGACCATGTATAGCCAAAACACTCTTAAGCTGCAAAATGAATGCAGATAGAATCACAATTCCTGACTTCAAGCTATACTATAGAGCAGTGGTTGCAAAAATAGCTTGGTACTGGCACAAAAATAGGCCCGAAGACATCTGGAATAGAATAGAAGACCCAGATGCACCTCAACACACCTATACCCACCTGATTTTCGACAAAGGAGCAAATCAGGTAAACTGGAAAAAGGACAGCCTTTTCCACAAATGGTGCTGGGGAACATGGTCATCTGCATGCAGAGAAATGAAAGCTGACCCACATTTCTCAATATACATGAGCGTTAACTTAAAATGGATAAAAGATCTCAACATAAAACCAGAAACATTAAAACTTATAGAAGGCAAGATAGGCAATACACTCTATCATATAGGCATAGGAAAGTATTTCCTTAATAGGACTCCAATTGCTTAAGAAATTGCAACAAGAATAGATAAATGGGATTACATGAAATTAAAAAGCTTCTGCACAGCAAAAGAAACAATTAACAGAGTCAAGGAAACCCCCACGGAATGGGAAAAAGCCTTTGCATTTCATACATCAGATAAAGATCTAATTATTAGAATTTATAAAGAACTCAAGAAAAAAACTCCCCAAAAAACAAATAACCCAATACACAAATGGGCAAAGGAACTGAGTAGACAGTTCTCAAATGAAGAGGTCCATAAAGCCATGAAACACGTGAAAAAATGCTCAGTATCCCTAGCTATTAGGGAAATGCAAATCAAAACAAATCTGAGATTTCACCTTACACCAGTTAAGAATGGCCAAGATCAATAAAACAAATAACAACAAATGCTGGTGAGGTTGCGGTGAAAAAGGAACACTCTTACATTGTTGGTGGAGCTGTAAATTGGTCCAGCCACCATGGAAATCAATATGGAGATACCTTTAAAAACTGAAAATAGATCTACTGTATGATGCAGCTATAACACTACTGGGAATTTACCCAAAGAAAGATGGGTCATCATACCACTGAGACACCTGCATCTCCATGTTCAAGCTGCACTTTTCACAATAGCAAGGATATGGAATCAACCAAAGTGCCCTTCAACAGAAGAATGGATAAAAAGCTATGGTACATATACAATGGAATACTACTCAGCAATCAAGAAAAATGAAATAAGGTCACTCTCAGTAAAATGGATGAAATTAGAGAAAATTATTTTAAGTGAACGAACACAAGCTCAGAAAGAGAAACACCACATGTTCTCACTCATATATGGGAGCTGAATCAAAATTATAAGAAGGAAAAATCCTATTCAAAGGTTGGATCAAAATAAACAAACACAAAAAAAGCTAAGAATGGCATCAATATAAATGGTCTAAAAAATGCATGAAATTGTTCTGACAAGATAAAAACAAAGTTCACTACAGGAAATGTTTCTACCTTAAACAGAACTGGAACCCAAGGACATATAGAAAAATATTACCAAGTAAATGATAGAGAAGACTTAGATGGGGAGGGTGGTGGGGGGAAGCATACAAGTGGGTAAGGGGGCGCCTATATGAATAATATACATCAAAATGCAAATATGGAAATGCCACAATGAAAAGCATGTCAGAATGAATCACATTAAGGTATACACTAAAAATTTCCAACAAAAAAGAAAGAAAAAAAAGAATATTTTTTCTGAATCCCTTTAGCTAAAAGAATATGATATCTGTTAATAAACAGAAAGTGCCAAAATATAAACACATTTCAAGAGATTTTTACCTATTTATTACTCTTCAATGTTGAATTAAATTACAATACAAACCATTTTGAGCAACTCTTATAATTTCAGAAGTCAAACATGACTTATATTCATCTTTTCTTATACATGTACGTTTAGTATTACAATTTTAACACTTAAATTTGGCACTCCCTGTATTTGAAATTAGATAGTTTCCTTCCTTCAGGATATATATATATATATATATATATATATATATATATATATATATCAGTTCACATGTAAATTGGTGATTTGTTACAAAATAGAAAATGGACAGTGTATTAGTCGTTTTTTTTTCTTTTTATCTCTGTGATCAAACACTTGAGAGAGACACCTTAAAGGATTTATTTTGCTCATAGTTTCAGAGGTTTCAGTCCATCATGGCAGGGAAGGCTGTCAGAGCAGCTCATACCATGGTGGACAGGAAACAGAAGAAAGCAGTAACAGGAAGGTGGCAGGGCAAGATGCAATCCACAAGAACACAGCCCCAGTGACTGACTTCCTCAAACCAGGCCCCACATTCCACAGCTCCACCACCTCCCAATAGCCAGTTCAAGTTTTGAACTTATCAGTGGATTAAGCCATGCATTAGGTCACCCTATGACCTAATTGTCTCTGGAAATTTCCTCACAGAAACATCCAGAGGTGTGTTTTACTAATTTTCTATGTGCATCTCAGCTGATTACAGTGGGGTGCACAAGTAATCAATAAACTGTGGAGGATGAAACAAGAGGAGTGAGAGTTCAAGGACAGGCTGAGAAACACTTTGGAAGAATGACCCAGCAACCCACTCCCCCCAAACAATCAACCATTGAAAACCCTATGAATAGCAGAAAAGCACTAACAATAGTGTTTCACCTGCTGTACGTAGGGTCACTAAGAGTCAGATACTGACTCAAAGGCACCTAACAACAACAGCAACACATGCATCTCAATCCAATCAAGTTGATCAATACAGATTAGCCATCAGAGTGGATACAGGTATGCATGTAGCGTGCATTTAGACTGCATAGGTGAGTTAAAAATTATGTTAGCTTCATGTAAAGAGAGGATCACAATATTAGAAATAGTCAAATATACATTGTTGTTGTTGTTAGGTGCCATCGAGTCGGTATCCGACTCATAGTGACCCTACATACTACAGGTGAAACACTATTGTCAGTGCTTCTCTGCTGTTCATAGGGTTTTCAATGGCAGATTGATTATTGGGAGGGGGTTGCCAGGTCCTTCTCCCAAGCCTGCAGTATCTGTTGTTGATAAACAGTTACAGATCTTATTTTGTGTGAAGACAATAAATAATAAGTTAAACTAATTCACTTGCCTTCCAGAGTAAGTTTAGTGTCAGTGTGCAGATAGTCTGACCAAAAAAAAAAAAAAAAAAAAAAA